>JAKSZP010012207.1:0-88244 GCA_022478985.1 Massospora cicadina
TTTTAAAAGGCACTAATAAATCGGCCTTCAACTGTTGCTGTTACTCTAAAGCCACTTGAGCTTCCTCCATTTTAGATTTTTATATATTGGAGGGATTTAAATGGAGTTTGAGCCTCAGACTCAAATTAGTAAATTACCCTAGACATTTTTCTGTACTAACTTGATCCTGAGGAAAAAGTATTGCCTTACTCCTCAAGGAGGTCTTTGACATTCTGGCATTCATTAGGGGTAAGATTATCTCCAATTCTGCTTTTTACCAGAGCTATGGTGAGTAAAGGATCAAATCCTATATCCTGTAACGAGCCAAAACAGCTCATATTGGCAATATTCTCAATGGGACATAATTTTACATAAGTGATAGGGGCATGCCAAGGGACTTGGAGGGTATGATTTGTTAAATTCTTTAATAAGACAGAGATAGATTTCCCATAGCAGAATCCAAAATCCCCGGGCAGGTCAATGCTTCTCTGATTGAAGGGTTTGGGTCTCCACTTAGCTCCAAAATTTGGTCAGGAGGGGTGAGAATCTGGATCCCCATATCCATAATAACTTGTGAGTCGGAGGATATTATGATAGGTTTAGGGGCATATAGAGGGATCCATCTTTAGCATCCAACGCCTCTGTGGTAAATTAGTTTCCACCTAGGACTTGATATTCAACTTTGCAAATGGATGACGGGTATTCGAGGAGGCATGTCCCCTTTTTTAGGGCTCTTTTACTTTTAACAGGGAGTTTGAATATTAACAAAAACCAATACCCTAGTAAGGATAGGTATTTCTCCTTGTGGTTGATAATGCAGTTAAGCTCCAGCATCAGTTGGATCCCAATAAGCAGCTCTTAAGTATCGTTTTTAATGCAATGGCAGGGGCAGTGATTAAAATTTTCCCAAATCAAAGGGTTAAGGCAGAATATCCTTTTATCGCATTAGTTGACTGATTACCGGCCATCTCATATTCAGCTTCATGAATCAATTCTGGAGCCATTTTTATCTTTTGGTTAAGTCAGGAGGAAATAATATTTAACTGGGGATCTGGTGTCAGTTATTGCCAGGATTTTAACCTTATGTATGACTACCTCCACTTGAACCACAAAAGATCTGAACAGGGAATTAACAGCTAGTAAACTTTCATTAGTGATTTTTAGCAAAGCAAGCAGAGGAGTTTGCCGCGCCAAGCTCAGAGATGTTCAATGCGTTTGAAAGTTTCATATGCCAGTGCTTGGATTTTCATAAAAGAGCTGATTGCCAAAATTTGTTTGGGTAGCTGACAAACATAAAAGTAAGAAAGCTGGAGATTTTTATTTATTGAATAGAAAGAGGTAGGGAGGATACCCCAGTGGTAGAGTATGGACCCTCTACCACTGCCTCCTAAGTTTAATCCTGTAATGGACTTTGTGTAGGGGACAATTTTGTCTGTGTTGGTTTTGCGCACCAATGCCCCAAACTGAGATAGCAAATAGCAAAGGCGGTCCATGGAGTTCCTGGCCTATCATATTCTGCGCATGGAGGTTTTCCAGGTTTTATCCTCCTTTCCCATTTTCTTCACTTCCCTAATTGGTGTGGTATCATACTCAGGTTGGACCACCTCAAATAAACTTTTAAATTTTAAATTTGAATAGAAAGAGGTATTTCAACTTCTGCAGGCGCAGCTAACACAAAGCATCCTGAAGTGCTGGGAATAGAGCTAGAGCTAGAACAAGAGTCTTGAGGCACTTGATTTCCGTCAGCATAGGGAGCCTCTTGCCCTATACTGACTGATCTTTTGCTGACTTATATTGAAGGATGCGACAAAAGTCTACAGTGTGGTTCATTCTCTTACAATGGGTGCAATATAATTCAGGTGTAGGCGACTTGGGGGGTGTAACCGCTAGCACTTGGGGCTGAGGCTTGTTATTATTATTAAAATGATTGGGCCAGTAGGTTTGAGTAGGTTGGCCAGAATCTCCAAAATAGCTTCTTTGATATGTGTTAATTCTTGGTGTATAGGCTTGATTTTGCCGAGTTGGTTTGCACAGGTTATTAACCACTGAGAAAACAAATTGGATGGTATGAAGATCGCCAACTTAAATAGGCCTTGATAAACTATATATGGAGCTATCGCCCCTTATTCAACCTTTATTATGCAATACAAATTGCGGACTTATCTGCAAAAACCTAATCACAGAAAAAGACCTCTCCTTCAATCTTCCATGTGACCCTTTATATCTCAGTTGCCCAAGACAGATGCATCCTCAGATTGGTAGTCTTTTATTCATCTTCCCTTTTCTAGAAGCTCTTGTCTATATCAAATCTTGGCATAATTCCCCTCGATTTGCCAAATGGTCATCATTTTGATTGATTATAATTCATATACCCTTTTCCATAAATCTTAAAACTTGTCTCGATTCCCCCTCCAATCCGCCAGTATGGGTAGCATACTGTCCAGTCATATCAACTTCCTGACATTACCCCCCCTTTGACTGGACAATATGCTCTTACTGTTTATAGGCTTGGAGGAACTTTGTGTGAACTCAGTTGATAATCCAACCCCCCGCAGGTTCCTTGATAGTGTAGGCATCCATGTCAGTCTTCTCAATTATCTCGAATGAGCTTGACCAGATGTTGGAGAGCTTGTTTTTCCGCCCAATTCCGTGCTGGTCATGGAATAAAACATGGTCCCCTACAGCGAACAGTGGGAGTCTGCTCCATCTCTTCTGATCGGCTGCCTGATCATGAATCCTATTGGCCAAACTGGTTGAGTAAGCTTCCATTTGCAACTTGAGCAATGTATCCATAAGAGTCTTCAAATATCGCTGGGGATCCACACCATGAATGTTCTATAATATGAATAAAGCAAGGCGGCATAGCCGGATGTTGACCATACAGCAGTTGAAACGGGCTCTTACCAGTGGACATATGATAGCTGATAACATATGCAAACACAACCGTAGGGAGAAGGGCAATCCATTCTGATGGTCAAACCTTTACCAATTTGCAGAGTAAGTTCACTAGGGTTCCGTTGCCCGCTCAATCATTCCATTTGATTCTGGTGATAGGGGGTGGTTAAAACCCTGTGGATTGCCATCAACTTGTTCAACTTCAGCAGGATGTTTAGAGTGAAATTGGTTCCATTGTCTGTTAGAATGAACTGTGGGCAGCCATGTCACTGTATAACACACTCCATAATAAACTTGGCAGTGATGGTGACCGCGCTCAAGTCGCTAATAGCCCTGGACTCCACCCATCAAGTCAAATGATTGATGGCAACGATTATATACTTGGATCAGTTGGCGCTAGTTGGCAGAGGTCCCACTACATCAATGGAAATGGTGTGCCAGGAGAACTGGGGTTTAAACAGCTGGTATGTGGTCTTCTTGTGGAAAGGCTTTTCCACTTGACACTGATGGCACATAAACCATTTCTAATATGTCGTAATGCATGCTCTACCAGTAGTATCATGGTCGCAAAAACTCCATTTTTTTCCACAATCCTCCATGTCCTACAGCTCAATGAGCATCCATAATAATTGAGGGTCTAGCCGAAGGTTTAGGAAAACTTAGCGTTGAGTCTCCAATCCACTTATATAGTTCTTCCCCACATAGGAAAGTATCCTCCCTGAGTCCATCTAATACCTTGATCACCTGCAGCGGCTCATCCTGGTATTTGTTTACCACCATCTTTTCGTACATAATGTCATCTAAATCTGCCATGATAGTGACCGTTGGCAGCCGAGAAAGACAATCTGCATTTTGATGTTTTGCTCCCAGGCGGTGTATAATCTCAAAATCATATGCTTGGAGCTTCAGAGCCCAATGTGCGAGCTGTCCTTCTGGTTCATGCAGATTCTGTAGCCAGTGCAAGGAAGCGTGATCCGTCACTACTTGGAATCTTATCCCATGTAAATATACCCAAAACTGTTTGTAAGCGTAAATCACTGCTAAACACTCCCACTTGATCACAGTGTAGTTTTGTTCGTGACAGTTCAAGCTTTGACTACAAATGTGACAGGATGCTCTACACCATCATTGTCCTTCTGGGATAATACAGCCCCTATAGCGGTTTGGGATGCTTCCGTTTGCACTGTGAAATGTTTGTCAAAGTTGGGATATTGCAAAGTGGATGTACTTGCTAACGCGGTTCACAACACATTGAGAGCTTTCTGGCATCATTCCATCCAATTGAAAGAAGCATTTTTCTCTAGCAACTTTAAAAGCGGGCCCCAATGCAACTGAAGTTGGGAATGAACCATCGGTAATACCCAACCATCCCAAGAAACACTTGAATGTCCCGCTTATAACCTTGGCGAGTCATCTTGCTTATTGTTTCCACTTTAGCTGGCTGTGGTTTGGACCCATTGGAATTCATGACGAACCCAAGGTATTCTAATTGTTTTTAAAGAAATGGCACTTCCAAGGCTTAATTTTGATATTAGTAGCAGCAAGGCGCTGAAACATTTGTTCCAAGTGTGCAAGGTGCTTTGTAAATGTCCGCAAAAACACATTGATGTCGTCAAGGTAAACTAAGATGCAGGACAGCTTTAAATTACCTAAAATCATATTTATGGCATGCTGGAATGTAGCTGGGGCGTTGCACAACCCTTGTGGTATGCAAGTCAGCTGGAAAAACCCTCTCAAAGTGATGATCGTGCATTTCTCTCATTCTGCTAATAGCAATTTTTATGTCAGTACCTTGAGATCAGATCCATGGCGGAAAAATAATTCGCCCCACCCAATTGATCTAATGCATCATTAATCCATGGAAGAGGGTAGGAATCCTTCTTTGTTATGTTATTTAGTTTGTGATGGTTAATACCCACTCGATTCAAGCCATCTTTTTTCTTTACAATGAGCACAGGTGATGCCCACGGACTATTTGACAGCTCTAGCATCCCTTGCACAATAAGTTTATTCACCTCGTCGAAGAGCCTCTTCCACTGCTTTGGAATATCTAATAGGTTGCAATCAGATGGGAGGGTGATCCCCCATATCTATCTGATATACCACCCTTTAGCGCCCCCCAAATTATGATCGTCATGTGTGAAAATATCTTGATACTTTTCAAATAATGCCATAGAATATCTTGCTGTTCTGCTGATAATCCCGTAAGTGCTTCCTGTGGAACCATGGCTAATACACCAAACGATGAGCTTGCCAGTAGTATGAGATCATCTCATGAGCCAAAATCATGAATATGACGAACTTCCTCTATAGGAACTAAGTGTAGGTAAGCCACCACTTGGTGCTGCTGGATTGTTATTGTCTCCTTCTGTAAGTTCGCTAGCAGCACTTTCACCTCCCCATTCCCAGATAGCAGTAACCCTGGAGCCACATGTGGTTCAAGACGCAAGTGCTGGTGAGGCGCTATAATTTCTTCATAAAGCCCTTTAGGGATATCAATTTCAAGCTCAGTCCCTACTATGCACTGGTGTCCATATGGTATGCTCAAAGTGCTCGCTGCCCAAAGCAGGATCCCTTTGTACTCATAAATCTGGTTGGGGAAACCCTGGTCCACCGCTTCTATCATTGATAATGAACAGGAATCACTCCATCACTGTATGGTAGATTGATTTGACTAGAGCGGAATGGATCCATTGGGATTCCACAAGAGGTAAAATATATGGGGATCTGTTGGCCTAAAATAGTAAGAGTTTCCTTCACCATATTTATCACAACACCAAATTTCCTCATAAATGCCACGCCAATCAACATGTCATAGTTGTTATTTGGAAAAACCACCACCAGAGTGCAAGCCTGGACTGACCCAAATCATATATGCAACGCGCTATACGCTCCTTCAGACACAGTGCTATGCGTTCCCACAGGCCCATATACTACTTAATGGTCCACATCTAGTTTCAACTGAAGTTTAGCCACCAAATGGGTAGAGACTTTGTTCACAAGGAGTCCCGTGTCTATGATAGCGCGGATTTTTGTGTTTTGAACAAAAATGTTGCAGTAAGTACATTACAAGTAAGAAGAACCTTCAGTGTTTATTACATGTACGTCTAAGGGCTTTGTGTTACTCAAAAAGGAGGAAATGCCCTTGCCAACCTGAGGATACTCACTAGCAATTTTCTCCACCAGAATGGCTACATTAACCCCTACTAAAGAGGTGACGTCCATCGAGGGATCCATGTTGCTGGTGCCAGTCTGTTCCAGGATCTACCACGCATATGGCTTCTGCATGTCCTGGCAGAACTCAGGGCTCTGGGGTGAACTTTTACTCTCAGAAGCAGAAGCAAGGGTATCCTATGGGAGCTGTTGGTATAACAAATCATCTGATTGAAGTTTAATTTCTACCCGAAAAGACAATTGGGAATTGTTAGGGACAAAAGAATTGGGCTTAGCAGAGTTAGAGCGTCCCATCTCTACTCCGCTCAATCTTTTCCCTGCTCGATTTTTTCAGTTGGCATCACATACACTTGTGGGTTGTTAGGGCAATTACCCGCATAATGCCCTATTCGTCTGCATTTGAAGCAGGTATTCATAAAAGGTTCACATATATAGCTTGCAGCAGAAGGGCCAGTTCAGCAATTGACAATATGGTTCCCAGGTCATGGATGAACTGGCGGAGTGTACATAGGCCAAAAAGGGTCCGCCAATTTGCATGAGGGATGAATACGTTCCAGCGGTTGATAGTTCAGTCACTGCAGCCCATATCCTGGCGAGTTTTTTTGCAGAGACAGCAGAGGTTTTTTGGGATACATTAGGGGTACTGATCATGGTGGTGAGTCGATGTAAGGTATTCACAATGTAAATAAGTCCTACATCTCCATCTAAAATGTGAGACTTAAAATTAAATAGTTGCCAATATGGCTTGATGGCCGCCATTATCGCTATACCAACATCCTCGCGGATAATACATTAGCTCTGAGTAGTACATGTGATTTCGCCAAGAAAAGTTTAGTAAATTCTAACAGGGTCTCGTTTTGGTGAAACTGTATAGTCAGGAAGTCAGCTTTCCGTTGGGCCATCTTAGTTGCGCCCCCTAACAGCCTAAGAACAATTGTTTTAACTTCTTCGTAGGATACTGAACTGTTTGGAAGGTAGCAGGTACCTTGATCAGCGCTTTCCACATCTAAGACAGTCAGCAACTGTTTAGCTTTCCACTGATCAGAAGCTCCTTTCACAGCAAATTCGAAATTGCTTGAAGTAACCATGTAGATTTCCATCACAACTAAAGGGAAGAAGTTTCTTGATATGATAGCCTCGCCTTGCTCCAGGCTTCTGCCACAAGAAGCAGGAGAATTGGTTCCTGAGCGACTAAGGGAACCCCCTAGTGAACTATCATATGGCTGCCCAGATGGACTCAGTTTCTTTGAAATGGACTTGGAAGAAGTAGTGTCATGCAGGAAATCCATCAAACTGCCTAAGGGATATTTGTTAGCTGATCCATAGCATTCTTCACCTGAATAGCCACTAACTGAACCACTCCCCCCAGCACCAGCGTGCTCCACAAAATGTTCGTTGATTAACTGCTCCATTTTGACTGTATAGCATCTACACCATCCTTCCTGAAATTCCCGTTGCAGTGTCTCATATTGACATTGCAACTCCCAATAGAATTCCCGCTCACCATTCAGTTGTTGCTCCACAGCTTGTAGTCAAAAGAAGATTTTCTTGATTATATTCTGCATTTGTGCATGCTGTTGGCTAGCGTTAACCGCTTGATAATTAGCATTATTTATTTGGGTAAGGAGGGTGGTTTGTTCCCATACAAATTCCTTGTTGACCTGTCAAAGGGTATCAAGCCATCCTTGCATGTATGCATACTCCATTGTCTCACCAATCGGAAGAGGAAAAGCTCAACTGTGCTCCACATGGTTAACAATTTCCAGTTGGGTAACCTGAAAAATAGCTGGAGATATTTGGGGGGCATTGACCAAAGGATAAGCGCATTATTTGTTGTTTTCTTACTTCTCCATTAAATGTGAAGTTGACATAATTCAGCTGTGACAGAACTGACTTGATCCATCATTTGTTGTTTCATCAGTGTTATTTTTCCCTAAGCTGAGCAATTATGGCTTCGAGCACTTCCGCCTAAACCACTAGTTCCATCATGAAGCACTCAGTATTGCTTCCCAACTTAGTTACATACAGAATTAATCCACTGATAGGCCATGCCAATTCAACAGTTCTCCTATTACCCAGGGTAACTCTAGATTTTACTGTGGTACCAAAATGTCTAATCGTTGGTAAACGTCCCCAACACAATGGTCCATCTGCACCAGCGCCCCCTGCACTTCCAAAAAAGAGCGATTGAGGCAGTCAAGGAGGAGGTAGGTATCGCATTGCTGTTTGAGTGAATCACATTACATCTCCAATCTCTATATTGTGGCGAGCCAGCACGTGCAGTAGCTGGTGAATCAATGGTTGCACATAGGTAAAGAGATACTCCTCAATTCCATGAGTACCAAGGTGATGAGTCAATCTCAAGCGTAGTCATGTCCAGATAGGACATATACAGGGCGTAGCGATTTTCTTGGTCTCATTGGTTATAAAATAAACTCAAGGCATACTCCCCCGCCTCATCCTTGTATAGTTGATACCTGTGCGACAACTACTCCACAATATCCCACATCTGCTGAGGGGTCACATTTGTGGAGTGTCCTTGTTGCTCAGCCATCATCTCAGGGCCGTTTTCTAATTGTAGATTGATAATAACCTCATCATCACCTGGTTTAGTTATTATAAAATATTATCAGTTCGTTGTTAGTTGCCTCCCATACAGCTTTGGCATAACGCGTGCAGAATATGATCAAATTTTGTCATAACAAATGCGGGAACATCATTGTATCCTATTGTTAAGTACTACAGTTGACCAGTGGCCCAATGTAGTGAGCACCACTGTTAATTCTTGGCATATAGGCTTAATTTCGCTGAGTCAGTTTGCACAGGGTATTAGCCACTGAGCAAACAAATTGGACGATATGAAGATCGCCAACTTAAATAGGCCTTAATAAACTATATATGGAGCTATCGCCCCTTATTCAACCTTTATTATGCAATACAAATTGCGGACTTATCTGCAAAAACCTAATCACAGAAAAAGACCTCTCCTTCAATCTTCCATGTGACCCTTTATATCTCAGTTGCCCAAGACAGATGCATCCTCAGATTGGTAGTCTTTTATTCATCTTCCCTTTTCTAGAAGCTCTTATCTATATCAAATCTTGGCATAATTCCCCTCGATTTGCCAAATGGTCATCATTTTGATTGATTATAATTCATATACCCTTTTCCATAAATCTTGAGACTTGTCTCGATTCCCCCTCCAATCCGCCAGTATGGGTAGCATATTGTCCAGTCATACCAACTTCCTGACAATATGGAAGAGAGAAGTCCAGTTAGACTAAACCGCTTTAAGAAAAAAGTAGAATGTTAGGCATATTTCTAAACGCGAAAAACAAAGCGGTGATAGTGTTATCTAAAGTAATATGTTTACCTGCGACCAACGTTTGAGATTCAAGGTAAAATTGGTGAGCAAACTCAGTGGCGATTTCTTTCCAAATAAGGCTTATACCCATAAAAGTTTGTTTTTGGTTGATAAAGTTAGTCGCTTCCAAATTTCCAAATCAAGGCAGTGTTGCGTCATGAAAGTCCTGAAATGCATTAGATGAGGTACCATAATGTTTTGAGCTACATGAGTAAGACAGTTAGTTAGGTGTTTGAGACGTTGGGTGTCAGTGTCTTCCTCCATAGCACTTTCATAACAAAATAATAAAGAGAAGATGCTCCTTTCTCCTGGGACGTACTTCTCTTTGAATGATGGGTTGAATTTGCCACTGGGGGGTTTAACGGATAAACAATGTGAATTGACATTGTGGGGACGTTTTCACCCAAAGAGGAACTGCTATTGCTGGGAGCTACGTGAGGGTTAAGAGCGTCCACTTTATTTTTGTAAGGTGTTAAAGTCCTCCATTATTAAGTCTACCCAATCATGGGTAGCATGAAGGTCCAATTTGGTGGCAACGAGAGGCTTAGCTGCCAAATATCGATTTTTAGCTTGGTAGTTGCATCTCAAGGTTTGAATTGGTGTTGCTCAAGGGCGAGAATTTGTTGCTCCATTTCGCGCATTATAGCAGGTAGATTTGTCAAAAGTTTAAGGCGTTGTTATCTAAAAAAGATATGATGATAAATTGTTATTGTTTAGTTTTTATTTTATTTTATTTTATTTAACCAATGCAAGATAACCAGGGGGATGGATAATACCGAGCTCAGAGGAGCAAAACTTATACCAAACTAAGTTTGAATGAACAGAAAGAGACAAACGTATCAATCAAACTGAATAAAAAAGCTAAAATGATCCAAAAAGGTCAGAGGCAATATCTGATACGCATCTATGGTGGGGGGTGAGTGAGGATTGGGAGGCTCATCTTCCTCCTCTGTGTCAGACAGTGTAAGGCAAAGTGCTGAGAGCAGGGGCATGGGTGCATTCTCAAAATGGGGTCAAGGTAGCAGAGTGGGTTCTGCAGCTCAAATTTTACTATGAGGAGGGTGGTGATATATTTGATTAAGGGCTTTCTCAGCCTTGAGGTGAACTTTGGTAAGGGTGGTAAAGGTGGCGATGTTATTGCTGGTAATGCAGGTCTTGGGGCCAAATTTTGCAACAGTTGCAACTTTTTGTATTGTTTTGTTAGCAACTTGGTGGAATCGGATAAATTTTTTTATGAACATGTTTCATAAGGGAAGGACATGGTACCCCCTTTGCCAAGACTGCAACTGATTTCAATATGACCTTTCAGAGGGATTGACAATCAGGGGAGGCAACAGCCGCTTCAATGAATTGGTGGTCACTTAAGAATTTATTGGTATTAGAGCGTAGAGCATAGTGTTGAGTTAAAGTTTGAGCTGCATATTCTGCGTTTAGGTACATTTTGAGGCTTGAGGCCTCAACTGTGTTGAGGATGGGATTTCCCAAATAATCAACTTCCTCTAAATAATTTTAAAGATTTTGTTTGAAAACGATAGGTTGATCAGCATACTGGTGGGCTGGGTTGGGTGGCTGGATGGGTTTTTTAATTTACTGGGGACCATGCTGGCTCTTGATTAGCTGGAGTTGGAGTTGGGGTTTGACATGTAGGTTCCTTATTGGCTGAATCAGTGGCAGTTGCATCTACCATTTTGGGTGGAGGGGGAGGGATAATTGTGTTAATTTTGAAAATATCTTGGATTGCCAATGGGAGCATCATGGGGGGAGTTGAGTGTGTGGGCTTTGGCTTTGGCTATGGTGGGGCAGCACCGCTTTGAATGGTCCAGGTTGAAACAAATGGGGAAGATCATGTGCCCTTTGTCTACTCTGGCCCAGAAAGGGTAGTCAGGGACAGAGGGGACAATGGTGAGAGGAGGAATCAAAAATGGTGATTTTGGTTGATATTGGGAATAAATTTGCTAAGGTGTAAGGGGCCGCAAGTTAGTTGGATCCATTAGGAACCATAATATGTAGAATAGAGTCAGCGCCATATACTGACAACCCAGCTATTAGTTCGTTATATAAAGTATTATGGGGGAGGTGGGTGGGGAGGCCTGAAAATTGAACCACAAGAGAGGTATCATCAGGCAACCAGGTGCGAGTGGTTGGGATTGTGGTTCTTTTGAACACCAGGGGAATGTTGGCTGTGATTGCAGCATTGGCTTTATAGGTGAAACCAAGGTCAAAGTACCCCTTGTAGGGGTGGAAGTTGATAAAGCCTGAAGGCTGCACATGCGCCTGGGCTAATTCTATATTTTGTTTGTCTTTATAGTGAAACAAGTTGCCATATTCAACCTGAAGGCCAAATTGCATCTTGCTTCAGGGGAGCACAATGGGGCTATGAGGCACCACTTGGGAATATGTGAGGTGGAAGGCGAGATCCTTGGGGGGAACGTATTGACCTGAGGCATTAGGGGCTTGTCAACCTAGTTTGAAAGCATTTTCCCACTGGGCGGAAGATGCTAGGTGGTTTTAACGCTTCCCCATTTTGGAGCAGTGGGTGGTAGGGCTGAGGACATCAGGGTTCTGCTGTGCGTCTTTTTTTCAAAGTTATTTAGTTCTTCTTCAATTTTTAAATTCGCTTAAAAAGGATATTGAGCGGAAGAAAACCAATTGTTATTGTTCATTCTTTGTTTATTTTTTATTTTCATTGGGAACTCAGAGTGTACCTGGCAGGGAGCACCAGTTTTGTTAGGATCAACAGTTTAGAACTCTTGTCCCTTTTTATTTATAAACCAGGTGCCCCAAAGCTCATAGGTGTTGTAATATACCTTATTAATTTTTTAATTGTCAAAAAGTCTTTTACTCCATATACTATCTGGAGTAGTACTTGATAAGTACATGTCAACCATTTTTACTTAAATAAGGCGAAAAGAGAGAGTACTCTTTATTTGTTTAAATTGAGATTATAAAGGGGATCAGGGAGGTTACCAGTCCATATTCAAGCGGTCCAAGCTAAGATCTATAATTGTTACAAATTTGGGGGTTCTGTAGCAGGCTTATTACTCAATCAAATAGTTTTTCTCGCCGCATAGCTCAGGTTTGAACCCTGATACAATGGTATTTTGGGCGGTTTATATGTGCCGCATTAGTCAGGGATTGTCCCCATGTCAAGATGGATGGAAATTTGTTGAGGATTATACCTGATAATGGTTACAGCTTGACTTAATGGCTTAGATTTGAATCCCATCTTCTACCTCACCCAAATTTCTGATTCAGGTAGGAATCCTGACATGGCGTTTTGGCCTCACAGAGATCTAGACCACTTCAAGATTTTGGCGATGATGAATCAGACTTCCACATAAAAAATGGTAGTAAATAAAAGTGTTAGGCTTGACATTTGATGCGCCTAAAAGATTTTATAAAAAGGCTGGCCAATAAAATTAAATTATGACAAAACTTTAAGATGAGAATATGGGGGTCATTTAATGATCAGCAGAATAGAGTTGCAATGGGGAAGAAACCTGATGTATCAAAATGTACAGAGAAATTTAAAAACTGATGTCAGAAATGTGGTGCAACTGGACAATTTGCCGCCCAATGTTGGGAGAAAAAGCCAAGAGGAAAAGTGATTCTTGTTTGTCTCAAGGAAAAAATTAAAAGTTCAGGAGTATTTAGCAGTTTATATGTGAAACAATCTTGAATTGCATTAAACCTGTTCCATTTGATAACTGCCCAGATGGAGTATATACTTCAGATTTATTTGTAAAGAATCCCAGAGAGGATCCACTATATCAAGACTTAATGTTGAATTCAAACGCTGTCAAGAAAAACAAAAATGAAGATGTATAATCTAAGATAAAAATGGATAAGGCTCAAAACGCCAAGGATGAAAGTAATACATTCAAGTTGGAGGTGAATAAGGCTGAGAATCAATTTACGGAGAAAAAAATCAATCTGTTTAAATGGAACTGGTAATTGACAATAGACACACTTATTATGATACCCAAGGGATCAAGTGGCAGCTTTTAAGAAATGAATTAAGATCAGGACCTTTCAAAATCAATGATAATCCAGGAATTAATGGCCAATTGATGAGAATTCAAAATGATTGTCAAGTAAGAAATATATGCATGTATGCTGAGAAATATCGCTGATGGTCTTATAGTGAACTGGGTCTATAACAAACACATAAAGTATCAGATCTAAGAGAAAAAACATCAAACCATCTAGTACTAAAAAAGAGAAAAAACATTAAAATAATATAAGTTAAAAACCATAGAGATTATATATATAAGATAAAAAGTTTATAAAATATATATATTTATTAAGAAGGAGATCATTTTTAGAAAAACAAAAAAATATTATATAAAGGACTTTTCTTTCTCGTTGCAATCACTTTTGCAACCTATTCAATTCAAGACTGAATCTAGTTTGATAATCTCACAGAGGAGATTAGTCTGCGCCCATGTCAGGGAGCAGTTGGGAAAGTAAGGTAAGAGGAGCAGGTGGAAGGCCCACGGCCTCCAACGTTTGAAAACGCCCCGGAGAAACTGGTGGAATAAACAAAAATTTTAAAAAACTGGCGGTCACTATTTCCCCAGAAATACTCACATGGCAAGCACGATGCAACCAGTACATCAAAATGCCACACTCCCAGCTACTTTCATCGGTGGAATTCGGAGTCTGCATGTTTCTGGAATTCTACAAACGGCCTTATGGGAAAAATTTTGTGAAGATGTGCACACAATTTTCCCAACCACGGTGTACGTCGCACCTCACTCCATGTCATGCGGTTGGCTGAACCTAGGTTTTGAAAGCAAAGAGGCAGCAGATGAGGCTGCTGCAGTGCGCGTAGTGGTTGACCTCCCCAAAGGGCAATGGGTCATTGAAACCAAACGCACCAGATGGACAAAATCAAACCAAATTTTCCTCACGTTTGACTTTTTGCCTACTATGGTAAAATTTGACATTTTGGAACAACACCTGAAAGATGGTCTCACTGTATATGGCGAAATACAATCTTTTAAAATGCAATGCTTCACGTTGATGCCACACCTGTGCACCGGCAAAGCCAATGCAGTCCTGACCCCAACCAAGGAGATTGTGAAGGACCTAACCCAGATCCCGCACTCCACTTTTATTGAAATTGCAGGGCATACCACCCACCCATTCCAGGTGACCGTGGACAGTGCGCCCCCCATTTGCATCCACTGCGACGCATTTGGCCATAAGGTGCATGCATGCCCCACCAAGGAGGGCGTCACATTCCAAGAGCACCCCTCGGCGGCCATGGCCAGTGGAGAGGCGCACACGAACCAACTGCAAGCACCAAAGAGGCTTTCCTGTGGGGAGCACAAGGCTGCTACCTACTGGTAAAGCCTATCTCCCCGCAAGAGCAGAAGAAGGCCAAGCAGGCCCGCAGGGTCATGGCCAAGGAAGCGGCCAAAGCCACCACCGCTATCCCACACTCACAACGCCATGAGGACATTGAAACCTTCACGGCAGAAGCAACTCAAGAATCCATCAACCAATCAGATTGGGAAGCCCATGCTGAGTGGGCCACTCAATCCGAGGATCTGATGGGGGATTTAGTCTCACCCAATCGTTGCACCCAAGCTCCAGTTGAAACTGACTTGGGACCCATTCCAACTGAAAATTTTTTTTGACCCACTCAACGGTGCACCAAACTCATCTGCACCGCAAAAAATTTGTCTGACGTTGGGAAAACAAAAAGTGAAGGCTAAAGCCAATGCAACTCTTTCTGCAAAAATTAACAAAAATCCTGATAGCATTACTGCTAACACCCACACTGCTGTGAAGGCCCGTGGGGATCTAGAGGAGGCTGGTGGGCCCAGGTGCCCACCCCCTCGCACCTAAGGTGCGATGGGGGAAACCTTTACTTTAGGGATGTTGAATATCGCCGGACTCAAGGCCTCCCTATCCCAGGCTAGGAAACTGAGTTTTTTACAACACAATTTACCCGTGGATATCCTGGCCATCCAGGAGTCCCACTGTCCATGAGGTTCCGAGGAAGCTTGGAAAACAATGCTCCTCCCATCCCTATCCTTTTGGTCAAAGCACTGTGGGGTGCTTATTTGGAATTTTTTTTCAAATTTTCTATCATCAGAAACATTCCTAAATGGCCGAGTTCTCATTGTCAATTTCTCGTGGGCTGATGTAGCACACACAATCATCAACATCTGTGCCCCAAACAGTGCATGTGAGCGTTGGGAATTTTTCTCGTTGGCCAAATCCCTCCTGCTACCCCCAGACCCTTTTGTAGTTGGCGACATGAACTGTTAGCTAACCACACCAACAGACCGGTGGCCTTCCTCACCCCACGCCCCCTAGGGTCATATAGAACTGCGCATTCTAAAGGCCACCCTCGGGTTAATGGATACACTGCCATGACATGCCCCGCTGCTCAAAAACATGATGTGTCCCCACGTCCACAATGGCCAATTAAGGTCCATGACCTGCATTGACCTTATCCTAACGCCGGCGAAATTCCAACCCCACATCTCCCACTTCAAAACAACAAAAATGGAATTCTCCAACCATAAACTGGTCTCGTTAACCTACCACCTACCTGTCACAGCTGCTAAGGCCCCACATTGGTGCAAAATCCGCCCCTCCAAGCTCGCATCACCAGGACTTTCCACGTGGGTGGAAGTGGCAACTTTGGCAAAAGAGTTTGTTGCACCATTCTGCGCGGACCCCATTTCCACATGGGCAACTTTAAAAGATGACACCATCCACCACTCTTGCCATCTCTCCTCCAGACACTCATGAGCCACATTGGCAGTCATTTCGTGCGCTCTGGCAGAGTTGGCACACCTGGAGTCCAATATCTCAGCTACAGGATACAGCTCTGCATGGGGCTGGAAGTGGGCGGAAGCAGCCGCCCACCTCAACGCACTTGAAAGGCAACACAAACATCAGGTTTGTGTTCAGTACAGGGCCAACTGCATCACAAAAGGTGACAAGTGCACCGCACATTTCTTTATAAAATTTTTTGCACCATGCCAGAGCATGGCCTGCACACAGGTGCGAAGATTGGAGGATTCCATCACGGATATGCCAGCCAAAGTGGCAATCGAAATACAAAAGTATTACTCCAAGTTGTACCAATCTGATCCAATTCAGCCAGCCAAAGTGGTGGAATTTCTCAACTGAGCCCACATCTGCACCATTTTCTGATACCCAGAAATAATGAATTTGATTACTCCAAACGAATTATGGACAGCCATTCACGGTGCACCAAACCGAAAATGCCCAGGTCCAGATGGCATTCCATATGAATTCTACAAAAAATAACTCAAATATATATCCCCATTGCTGCTCGCCTCACTTAACCAAAGCCTGTTGGAAACGCGCCTCCTACCAGGAGGACATGAGGCCTTTACTATCACACTCTTCAATAAAGGGGATAAGCTAGACTTAGCCAACTGGCGCCCCATTTCTTTAACAAACAACGACACCAAAATTTTAACAAAAGTCATGGCTAACTGTTTAGGGACTGTAGCATCTGCCACCATCTCCCCAGAACAATTCGGCTTCATACCCAGAAGGTCAATTTGGGATAACGTGCACTCTGTGGCTAATGCATGTCAGTCCACAGCCTCTGGGGCACTTGTATCCTTGGACTAGCAGAAGGCCTATGATAGAGTAAACTGGGAATACTTCAGGGCCTGCCTCCATCAATATGCTTACCCCCTCACTTCATCAACTTGGTGATGCTGCTCACGGAATCTGCAACAATGGCAGTACGTGGCCCTGGCTTCTTAACGGAAGTAGTCCGCCCTCAAAGGGGCTTGCAACAAGGGGACCCCCTCAGCCCACTCTTATACAACTTCAGCCTTGACCCACTACTGCGAAATGTGAATGCCCAACTCAATGGGGTCCATGTGCCAGGCCAAGCCCCAGTCAAGGTAATGGCGTTCGCAGATGATTGCGTGGTGGGGGTGTCTAATAATCAAGATGCAAGCGCACTTGAAGCTCTCATCCAGGAGTATTCCCAGGTAAGTAATGCGGCACTGAACGCTTTCAAAACCAAAATCATCCTCGTTGGTCAGTTTCAGAACTGCTGGGCCCCAGCAATTAGTTCCCAACCCGGCCCATCTGCTCACCCACGTCCTCGCCCTACCGCTCAACACACACCGCCCCACTGATGCTCCCCTTTGTGCCACGCCCTACCATAGGACTGGTACGCCATCTGGGCGTGTGGATGGAGGCAGGAGTATACGCATCAGCAGTAATGGAGTGCCGTATTCTGGACAACATGACGAAGTGAATCGCCTCTCTCAGAGCCCACCCTACTTCCCTTACTGGCAGGGTTGTTTTAACCAACTTTATGCTCCTCTCTAAAGTCTGGTTCGGAGCCCACGCCATCCCCTTCTCCCCAAGCTTCTTCAAATCCTTGTATGCCTTGCTGCAAGGATGGCTTTGGTCAGGCCGACCTCCACCAGTATGGCTAGAGGTCATGTTTGGCCCTCATCATCATGGTGGCATAGGCCTGCTTGATTTCAAAGCCCATGCTGCCAAGATCCTGGGCACCTGGATTGCAGCCGTCACCGCCCCTACACTCCCCTCCCAACACTGGTCCCGCGCAGCCCACTCCAACTTCTCCTGAGCCTTGGGCCTCAACAATCCATCGAACCCCCACTCCCTGATGAAAATACCTTGCATCACACACATCGGCCACAGGTCCTCACGGTACTAAAACCCACTACAAACGAATCCTACTCTCCATGTGGAGCGCTGAGTGGAGAGATTTGTATTAGCGGACATACAACCTGAAGAGGCCGCCCCTCTCCTCAGTTCACACAAGAGGTACAGGGGCTACCCATCCATGATGGCGTGATCCCCATTCGGCCCCATGTCCTATCCAGAGTGGACTACCTGGACATGATGGACATCCCCTACTCCATTGAGACCCAAAAAACTATCTGGAAATACGCACACCACCCTCTGTTGCAGCCTCATGTCTGCTCCCATGTGTGGCGCTGCCTGAGGTGGGTGTATCGTACAGATGAGCGCTCTAACGCTTTACACTCATCCTGTGTCGTGTGTGGCCAGTATGGAACGCTGTTCCATCGCCTGGAGAAGTGCCCTACCTCTAAAGTGATATGACGCGAAGTTCAACGTCTGCTGGGCCAGGATCAAACGCATCCCTTCAGTCTGTCAAGAGATATGTTTGCTCTATCAATGGCCTCCTCCCTTCCACCCTCCCTCCGTGCTTTGGTGGTTGCAATCGCCATGTGGACCATCCATACGATTGTCTTAGATGCCATCGCAGGCTCCACCCCCACCCTCCCAGAAGCTGTCCACAGATTCTGATCTCATTTGGTGGACCACTTTCAAGCATGGATGTTTGGATACCTCCCACCGCGTCACCGACAGCTGGTCTCCTCCTGGTTCCCTATCTGGTTCATCAAATCAGACCCCTTCCTCCACACGTGTTCAATTGTGGCTATGGCCCCTCCACACGTTCCCTCCCCCTCCCCCATAAGTGGCGTTCCCGCTGGCAACAAGAGATAGCATCTCTTCTCTGGGATGCCTTCCCTGGTACTAAGTTTTGTCTCTTCTGAGTCATATTCAGAAGTGTCCGTCCCATGGTCAGCCTTCCCCGCAATAAATTTAAGATTAAAAAAAAAAAAATATTATATACATATTTAAATAATATTGCTATACATTGCCACAATCAAGATTAACAGGTGGTGTTTCCACTTTCTGTTGCCTTGCAAGTAGAAGGGGATAAATTACGATGAAGATGGTATTAAATATCAATAAGAACGTGAATGCTTGGTAGGACTAGCTCATGTTAAAGTTGGGTCAGCTGTGAAGAGTAATGAGGATGAAGAGGGAGAGTTAGGAGAACTGCTTGATAAAAAATGAAGAGTCATTCCTGGGGAGTACAGGAAAAAAGGAATTCATCAGTGAGACTGACTGAGAAGGTCCTCAAAAGTTGTAAAGTCATAGTAGTCTGACCTAGGAAAACAAGTTTTAAAGAACATATTATTGGCATGATTGACCAAAGTAGTTCTAGTACAGCAAGTGGCTATGAGATAAATCCTTGTTAAAGCTAGACCTGGGGGAATACAGGCATTCAGGAGTGCATCATCAGCAAGATTGACTGAGTGACCTGAGAGAAACTGCACTCAAGTGAGGCAGCAGTGAGTATGAAAGGAGAAGAGGAACTGCATTGCTAAGAATGGGTATAAGAGAATGCAGTGAACAATGACAAGAAGATCTAGCTATAAAAAATTTAATGTTAGCTATATTATGACCATGCCACTTTCTTTCCGCTTGGCGTAACTTTCTGAGAAAAATTACCTGAACTTATAAAACAAATTAAATTCACCCGTAGTAGTTTTGCTTCAATGTCCTCAGATTCTCCATGGACTCCAGCGTGGGGCAGCGGCAAAACTCCCCCCTCTGCCATTTTCTGTCCAGCAGGAAAACGCGCTAGGACTGGTTCACCCAGTCACTCCAAACCCATGGGCCAATTTGTTCTGCCCAAGGACCTAGACGCCCACCTTGCTCATACCCAAGCAGTACCACGCTGCCCCCTAGTGCTCCCCTGGAGCAACATGCGCTATGGCCTAAGTGTCAGATATGGGAAACTTTTCCCATACTATGACCAAGCCATTATTATAATGGCACAGGTGGTGATGACACCCACCAGCTTTATCGATTTCCACCCCTACAAGGGGTATTTTGACCTTGGCTTCACCTGTGAAGCTGATACTGCCACTGCAGCAACTGTGCACCTGGTATTCCAGGGTACCCCTCTACCCACAACTCAGACTTGGCTCCCAACGGACACCACTTTGGTGGTCCAATTTGCTGGTTTTCCCATCCACCTCCCCCCTATGGTGCTCCACCAGGAGCCGATGGACGGTTTAGCAGCCTATGGCTCCAACCCCATATTACAATTTGTGGTCCCAAATGGGGCTACACGACTTACTGGGCCTTGAGCATATGCCAAGATAAGCCCTGAATTTAATAAAATTGTGGTGGCAATTCTGCTGCACACCGTTATTCCCTCAGCGCCCAACCATCTGTTTTGGGCCCATGTCAAGGGTGGGTGAACGATCTGTCCATCATGTTTTGAGTTAGACCACTCGAAATGCAAGTGCCCCATCTCAACCATCTCAGGCGGATCAGATGACTCATCCACTGACCTCCAATCTGCTGCCTACCCTGTACAATTTCCAGCATGGGGCACAATCCTACCTCCTCCACCCCCAAAGCCTGTTGCTGCAGCTGCACCTGCAGCCACCAATCAGCCTCCTCCATACCCCAATGCCATAGATAAATCCTCCAATCAAGCATCAGATTGGATCCCAGATTGATCCCATGCTTCCTCAAATGAATTGACCGAACCTCAACTGTACGCTGATTACCCAATCCAATTCAACCAAAAAACATGGGAATTATTGGCTGAAATTAACGAATCAGGTAAGTTCATTGAAGAACCATCTCTGCAAATTGAGCGGTTCATTAATGCAGAATGGGACGCCAAATACCCACCTCATCTTTATAGCCCAAAGCCAAATTCCAAATCGCTTTGCAGTGATCACCAGCTTGCAGTCAAAGCAGCTGCAACACCAGATTGTTGTCCCCTGCACAAAGCTGTCACTAATCAGTAGCAATACTCAAAGGAGGAATTCCACCTATTGTTATCCCTGCAAACTTAACTTTAAAAAGCAAAATATTGATGAACCAGTATTAAAAAATGCAAATGATGCTATCCAGAACGTGGCAACTATAGCACGGAATCCAATAGCAAAAATAACCTGAACCAACATTACCACATTCGTTAATCTCCCAGACGCCCAAATCAAAGCTGAAAAAGCTATAACTGAATATCTCAGTGACATTTAACTATCTGGCAATTTCCATGAAATTTCAATTATTAGAGATATTGAACCACATACCGCAGATGCCCCAACGCGATTACTGATGGCTGTGACATGCACCCTACTATGAGAGGAAGAAGCTGCTGCCAAAGAGGCTGCTGAAGACGAGCCCCCAACCCCCTCCCCTTATGCCATGGAGGGATAAGCGGCTTCTGCTGCCCACCTGGTTGGTCAGTTTTTTGAAGCGTTTCACTCAATCCGCTCATTAGGGCGTTTTGTTTGATCCAAGTAGTTATGTTAGTTTTTAGTATATTTTAGTTTTGGTAATGTCCGTCACCTGGTTGGCTTACCTCAAATATATAAAATAACATGACCATGCCATAAAGAGGCATCCACTCCTAAATTTCTAGTTTTCTGGATAATCTGGTCTTTAAGGGGGATGAGTTAAGATTTTTAGATTGCCCAAATCATCCAGCTTTATTGGATAATATAAAATATCTGTTTTTACTAAGGTTCAAAAACCTTTAGTGGATGTGGGAATTATCATATGATATGATAACTATTGTTGGTGTAATACCTATAGTATGTTAATCAATTCGTCAGCATTTGATTCTAAAAAAATACTGATGTCATGTTGGAGAGAATCCCTGACAATGTGTACAAGTTATTTTGTTACTGATCTTATGGTTGATGATTTAACTAAACCTTATGATTTGATTGAAATTTGTCGTTGATAGATTAAGGGCATATTGTAGCTGCTGGGCGTTAATAACAATTTTTTAGTACTAGATGGTACGTTGAAAACATTTTTGGTGACAGCAACTTGTGGGTTAACCTTTTAGGCAACGCGACCTGCTATTTAAGGGTAAAAGGTCCCATTAACTAAGCAGGTTACTATCATTATGAGGCTATTTCTATGGGGTTGGATGAGGGCTTTGGGACACGCTATCTCTTAATTAACCCATGACAGATTGTAATCTAGTCAGCGGTGGATACTAACTAGATGGATGGATGAGCAGATGCATCATTCATTGTTGGTGCAATTTTTGGAGGGTTTAATTCATTGGCAATGGATTCCTTTCCCATTGGGTCACCAACAGAGGAGTTGGGCACTAAATTCCCCTAGTCGCCTTGATTTTAACTATTAAAACAGACACTTTCAGAAGACAAATTCTTTAGATAATAACAAAAGTACTTATTTGTTCTCCTAAGAAGATTTTGTGGGATAGTTTCCCTTATCTAAATGTCTGGTGTTGTCCAGATCACTTGTGTCAAGAGTGGAAGAAAAAAAGTCCCTTATATCCAGAAGTTTCCAACTTTAGAGAAAGAGTTGAAGGTATAGTTTTTTTGTTGTCTGGGTAATTTTCAATAACTTTCACATAGGTTGAAGGAAAATTGTCAGTACCTGTTCTAAAAATAAGCCTGATCAAAACTAACATAATTGGTTGTTAGGAACTCAACTGGACACTAGTCTTCATACTAGTTCCACTCATTTACACTAATATCTAATTAGCAAGCTATTCATTGCACACCTCTAACCTGTGCATAAACCCCAAAAAGTTTACGCCTGTACAGGGTAAACTTATGATTGTGATGGATCATGTGTTTCTCTGTTGGTTGTGAAGTTTGAAGGATCTTGACAGATGCCTTGCTAAATGGGCAGTATTGCTCCAAGGAATGATTTTAAGATTATCCACTGAGAAGAGGACAAACAATTTAACACTGACAGACTATTGCGATTGCCAGTGTTCCACTTACAAGTTCAGAGAGATACTAATTGTATGAACGTATTAGCTTACCAGAAAAACATGGCAGGACAAAAAGAATAAAGTGAAGACCATCCTGAGAATGTGCTTCAAAGACACTTGGCGTATCAATGAAAACCTGCAGAAGAAGGTTAATTATAAATGGTACTCATATATCAGACCCAGAGACTGGATGGAACTAGTGATGGATGCGCATAAGCACGTCATCATGGATGGGTTCATAAGAAGTTGGGCTAATTGATGGAGCAATCTTATTGATAGTCAATGTCCAATGAAGTTCACCAAGCTTTAGAACTATGTATACCTTGCATGAGTTTCTGTCCACTGGAGAAACGCTTTTTTTTGCCCAATCCCACATACAGCACCATTCATTAACGTGTTTATCGATGTAGTGTAACTTTTATACCTGCTCTACAGTGAATCAAAGTTCATACTTGTAGCAATTTATCACTTTTGTTGGATTTTTGGCCCTTTTGTAGGCTCTCTGGTGCAGTATCGCCTTGAATCCAACAATATTGCAGGAGCTGCTCTTACTACTTATTTAAAATAATATAAACAGGAACTTTAATAAAATAAATGGTTTTATATGTTTTTGTTCTTTATTAGATGCCACGCCGGAAAATAGCTAAAGCTTAATAATAGTGTAATAGTGGTAATTAAACGATTCATAGTTCAGGCTCAGATTTCTTGGTGCTGTCCAAATTAGGAAATATACAAAAGTGGCCTATCAGTTAGTTCAATACTCACAGATAATTGTAATTTAGACTATTTGTGCCTCGAGTTCAGATTGATTGGTGCTGTCTGAATTTGGAAATATTCAAAAGTGGCCTATCAGTTAGTCTAAAGCTCGCATTGCTTCAATGCAAGGGCTGATGGGGATGTAACCATTGGGAAAACAAAATCATTTGGAAGGGATTTAATTAATTGGGCCCAATCAGAAAGGGGGAAAATATTTTCGCCCTGAGGAGCCCCCACCAACCCTATAAAAGAGGCTGGTCATCGTGAGGGGGTGAACTAAACTGACGGTGGCTGGAGAAAGAGCCTCTGAGGGAATCCCCTGAATTTGCCACATAGTCGGTGCAATTTGATCAGTCAGACTTGTGTTATTTGCCCGAGTTTTATTAATATTAGTACTAAAAGTGTTACCCCAATTAATAGGGTTCACCAAGAATTGACCAAGGTTTTTTGGCCGATTTGGTCTTCACTTACATTGAAACCACTCTTTCCCATACCTCAGACTTGTAAATGTCTGATATTACCCCCTTCAAGAGTGGTTGGGGAGGTATAAGATCGTAAGAACCGCCCATGAATGCAGTTGATAGTAAGACCTGAAGCAAGGGACTTAATAGAATACTCATCCCCTCACTTATAGGTGATGGAAAAGGGACCTTCCCAGATAGAACTAAGCTTTTCCCTTCTTGGTGTGATGCGATTATGGTAATACATCAGCAAGTCTGACACTTGGAAGGAAGGAAGAGGAGCCCGGCGCTTATTAGCTTCTTGACCTTCTTTAGTGACCATCTTGGCCAAGTTGTTCATAGCCTCTTCTTGCAGTTGAATGATGTTCTGGGCTAATTTTTTCATAGCTTGTTCAGGGTCCGTCCTAGAAGTGAAGATATCCTTGGCTAGTAAGGCTGGAACTTCAGGCTCTCTTCCATACAACACACGGAAGAGAGACATCTTGAGGATGCAATGATAGCTGATCCGGTAGGCCATAAGGGCACTGGGTAAATAAAGATCCCAGTGTAGAGGGTCAGAACTGGCCATCTTGCGGAGAATGGAGACCAGTGTACCATTAACTCTTTCTACGGCCCCATTTGTGGATGGTTTATAAGGTGCTCAGAAGAGTTGTTGTGCTCCCAAGGAGGTAGTGAGGAGCTTTACCACCCAGGAGGTAAATTTTTTTCCACTGTAGCATAAGAGGACTTGTGGGCACCCATGCTGGGTGAAGATGTATTGGTGTAAGAAAGTGGCCGTGGCCTTGGCAGTCTGAGCGGGGAGAGCTACAGCTTCAACCCATTTAGTGAAATGATCAATACCAACCAAGATATATCAATTGCCCCCAGTAGTTTGAGGGAGAGGACCTACCACATCCAAGCTCATGGTGTGGAAGGGCTGTTGAGGTGTGATTGGTTGATACTGGTACCGGGTCTTGAAGCTTAATTGTTTTTTGCAGGTGAGACAGGCATCCAAAACCTCAGTTATGATTTCCATAATGCCTCTCCTCCCAGTAATACCTGCTCTCTAATCCACTCATAGGTTTTTTGAGCTCGGCTATGGCCCATCATTGTGTGGGATTCCTTTATTACAGGTATCCGCTCAGAGGGCCGAAGATAGGGCAACCATTTTATCCCTACTTGTTTGTATAACTTCCCATTTTCAACCTTGTGTTGCAGGAATGACGAGCAAGCATTTTCTGTACAGGTTCATCTTCATCCGCCCAAGCCTCAGGAGTCATGAGGAGGTCATGCATCCTCTCTGCTTCGCTATTATCCATGTGAAGGAGGGGCAGCCGCGTCAACCCATCAAAATTCATATGAATTGTCCCGGCTTGGTGCTCAATGGTCATATCATAGTGCTGGAGCTTAAGAGCCCAGCGCGCCAACCGCCCAGTGGGGTCCTTCATATTCTGCAACCACTTTAGAGAGGCGTGGTTGGTAATAACTCTTAAGGAAGTCCCATATAAGAAGGGGCGGTAATATTTCACGGAGAGTAGGATGGCAAGGCACTCTCTTTCCGTGACACTATAGTTGCGTTCAGCCTTGGATAACATTTTGCTGAAGTATGATACGGGATGATCAAGCCCATTTTCGTCCAGCTGTGCTAAGATAACTCCAACAGCATAATCAGAGGCGTCCATGAATAACACGAATGGCTTGCCATAGTCAGGGTAACAGAGGATAGGCCTTTTCTGCAATAACCCCTTCATGGTCTCAAACGCGGCCTGTTGTTCAACACCCCACTGGAATGGAGCGTTCTTAGTCAAGAGCCGGACGAGGGGCTCACTGAGCTGGGCGAACTTGGGGATAATCTGATGGTAGTACCCCATCATACCCAAGAAGACTTGGATGTCACGGAGGGTTTTGGGCTCAGGCATCTTCGCTATTGCTTCCACCTTATCTTTGAGGGGCTGAATCCCTTCGTGGGATATTGTGTGCCCAAGGAAATCCAGCTTCTTCTGGAAAAACGTACACTTGGAGGGCTTCAGCTTGATGTGCAAGGCTCGCAGCCATTGGAACACTTCTTTTTAGTGGTGAGGTGTTCATTGAAAAGTTTTGGAAAATACTGTGATGTCATCGAGATAGACAATCACACAACTGAGCTTGAGATCTTGGAGTATGTGGTTCATTGCCCGCTGAAAAGTGGCAGGGGCGTTGCATAACCCCTGAGGTAGCCAAGTGGGTTGGAAAAGACCCTCACTACAGATTAGGGCGCACTTCTCCTGGTCTTGAGGAGATAGGTCCATCTGCCAGTATCCACTAGCCAAGTCCATGGCCGAAAAATACTAGGACCCTGAGAGCTGCGCTAGGGCATCATCAATGCGGGGGATGAGGTAGCTGTCTTTTTTGGTAAGGTTTTTCAGCTTGCGGTAATACATAAAGATCCTATGCCCTCCATTTTCTTTTTGAAAAAGTAGAAGAGGGGACGACCAAGGGCTTTGTGAGGGTACCAGCAGCCCAGCGTCCAATAATTGCTTGAGTTCCATCCGCATCTGTTGCTCCTCAACTTTTGATTTGCGGTAGGGCTTGGATCAAATGGGGTGAGCATCACCAATGTCAATGGTATGAGTCCAACCCTTCATGTGCCCATAGTCGGTATAAGACTTAGAAAAGATATCGCTGTAGGACTCCAGTAAACTATGAACTTTGTTAAGCTCATCAGAAGTTAGCTCCTCAGAAATTTTGACGTTGGGCAAAGTGCAGATTGTTGATTGGTGGGCAATCCCATATCTGCCATAGACCCAAGACAATGAACTTGCTGGATGTCGTCAATAGGTAGCAGCAAGGCTTTTCCAATCTCCTGATGCTTTGTGAAAATCATAGCCCTTACCAGTAAGATTCCAAAGCAGAAGGTTGATAGGGCGCTGGTAGGTAAGGTTTAGGATACCTGGCAACACCTGAGGTTCCAAAGGGCTTAGGCCATCGATGCTTGTGAGATGCAGAAGGAAGTGGCGAGGGATGTGTATGGTAATGCGGGTGTCTATCACCTTTTGCTCACCTGCTTTAATTACAATCTCCTCTGCCGCATACAAAAGAATGCCCTCTGAAGCATCCACGGAATCAGGCAAAAATTTCGAGTTTCTGCCCAACGTGATGTAAATAAGGGTAAGGGCAGAAGAAGGAAACTCAACGACTCAGGTGTATTCCTTTTTCTTAGGCTTGTCGTTGGTAAAGACTTGAGGAACCTCATAATTTAGAAGGGAGAAAGTTCCTTGTTTCATATTGATGACTCCGTCATACTCAATCATGAATTGAGTGCCAATGAGTAGGTCATATGCGTTATTATCCAATGCCACAGCTGGGGCAGCCAGCAGGAGTTTCCCAATACGGATGGGGAGAGAAGAATAGGCTCCAATAGCTCGTGTGTTGTTGGGCCCTGCAGTTCCAAACTCTTGATAACAATCAAGGTCAAAATAACTTAATCTTTATTATGAGCTTTGTGGAGACCAAGTTCACTGGAGCACCCATGTCAAGGATGGCTAGCACGCGCACCTTATTGATAACAACCTCTACCTTGGTTATCGCGCTATCTAAGGTAGGGATGAGGGCGAGGACCTTTGCAATTGGAAAGTCGTGGCCAGGCGTTGAGCCATCGCGGGCCATCTGTCTTTAATTGACTGGAGGGTATGAACCTGCGGGGTAGAGCGGATCACAGTACTAATCAACTGATCAGCATCACTTGCAGTATTAATCACCTCAGACACACGCACTACCCGCTGCAAATATGTGTGTGTCGTGGTATCACACCTATCTCAACTCGTTCTAGGCCTTAACCTTTCAGGAAACTGCACTTCCATTGGCGCTCCCAACACATAATAACCTATGTCCTCCTCACCCCTTCAGACTCATCATCCAAGGGATTGTCAATGCACCCCAACGAGCTGCTAAGAGAGGGAGGAGAAACTGGCTTACTCTTCTCACAGGAGAGGGCTTTGTTGCTCACATCTACCTTGATTGCTTTTTCAGGGTGTATCATGGAGGTACCTTCTTTTGGGGAAGATGATGGGATGGTAATAGGTTTGGCTTTGGCCATAAGAGCAACCGGCATGGGTAATCCCTTAACAGGAGGTTTTTTACTAGCGGCAGCCTGAGAGGAGGCTGGGGGCGATTGAAGTAGTGGCTTAGAAGACTGCTCGGCAATAGGCTGCCCAGGTGAAGGGCTAACTGACTTCGCTGGATGAGCTTTTGAACTTAAGGTGGGAGAGGAGCGTGACCCCGTAATAGCCAATATTGGCCACCTATCCTCACACAATGAGGAGTATGTTAGCGTGGCAACTCAACAGAGGTGAGGTTCCATAAGGATACAGCCTTAGAAGAGGCTGAAAGGGTCCGAGTTTCTTCCCACATTGGAGCTTGGAGCAAAAGTTCAGGTTTGTAGAAGTCAGCCACTTCCAATAATGCTTCCTTTATATCCTGTACCGATTTTGAGGGGGCTTAACTGCAGTGATATGCATAGCTAAAGAGGGATATGGCGTCAAACAAGCCATGATAGCAGTAATAGCATCATCTAGAGGGAGCAGTTTAGCCAGCAGCAACGGTTGAGCTTGGCTATAGAAACGTTCAATAAAGGAGGGGAGCGTTTTAACCTCTTGCAAGCAAAGGCGCATAAAAGCCTGTTTTATCCGTTGTAAACTTGATTTGGACCCAAACTCATTTAATCAACGCCTGTTTAACCTCCGCCCAGGTGGTAAGGGAGGCCATATTGGGAACCATAATCTCTTGAGTCATATGACTCAAGCTAGGAAGGATACCCTGGGTTTTTTGGAGGTCAGTCGCTCCTTCCATAGCAGATTCATAAACATAGAGAAAGGAGACGATACTGCCCTCACTAGGGAGAGAACTTATCTCTGAACGGCGGTTTAACCCTGAAAGGAGAGGGCCCATAGGAGCCTTGAGAGGAATATTGCTCAAGCCTTTTGAGGCGAGCCAAAGCACTGGCTAGTTGAGTTTCAACTTCAGTTAGCCTTAAGGCCGTGGTAGTTGTCATTTCTTCAAAAGCTTTTTGGTGGTTTACAGGTAGCCCCTGTAGTGAGCACCACTTGTTGGATTTTTGGCCCTTTTGTAGGCTCGCTGGTGCAGTATCGCCTTGAATCCAACAATATTGCAGGAGCTGCTCTTACTACTTATTCAAAATATTATAAACAGGCACTTTAATAAAATAAATGGTTTTATATGTTTTTGTTCTTTATTAGATGCCACGCCAGAAAAAAGCTAAAGCTCGATAATAGTGTAATAGTGATAATTAAACGATTCATAGTTCAGGCTCAAATTTCTTGGTGCTGTTTAAATTAGGAAATATACAAAAGTGGCCTATCAGTTAGTTCAATACTTACATTGCTTCAATGTGAGGGCTGACGGGGATGTAACCATTGGGAAAACAAAATCATTTGGAAGGGATTTAATTAATTGGGCCCAATCAGAAAGGGGAAAATATTTTCGCCCTGAGGAGCCCCCACCAACCCTATAAAAGAGGCTGGTCATCGTGAGGGGAAGTGAACTAAACTGACGGTGGCTGGAGAAAGAGCCTCCAAGGGACACCCCTGAATTTGCCGCATAGTCGGCGCAATCTGATCAGTCAGACTTGTGGTATTTGCCCAAGTTTTATTGATATTAGTATTAAAAGTGTTACCCCAATTAATAGGGCTCCACCGAGAATTGACTAAGGTCTTTTGGCCGATTTGGTCTTCACTTACATCAAAACCACTCTTTCCCATACCTCAGACTTATAAATGTCTGACAACTTTACCAAGTGGTCCAAAGCCTCCATGGTCAAGCCGTACATCATGAGTTTAATTGCTCAAATTACACTAAAACAAAGTTATATTAAGACATGGTTGCCATCAAGTCTTACTTTTGGATAATGGGGAAAACATCATATTAGAAGTTTTTATAAAGCTATTGAACTTAGTTGGAGCTAAACGACAATCTACAACTTCCTACACCCCATCTTTAGATGGAAATGTTAAGTGAGTAAATGTAACTCTAGGAGTGATACTGAAGGAGTTAGCCCTCAAGCACAAGTCAAAATGGAATCAGTTGCTGCATTCTGCGTTGTTAGATTACAGGCTTAACCATTACAAGGTTATTGGGATGTTTCCTTAAAAACTCTGTATGGACGAGAAGCAGAACTGCTGACCCTTCTACCACCAATAATTACCATGGACTGGAAAAACTTGCCTCCTGATAGCTATCAGCAAGAATTAATGAATGAGCTTATTAGAATACAATTGGAGGCCTCAAATAACATAGAGGCGACTACCTCTCAAAGCCAAAAAAGAATCATAGACAAACTAGGCTACCAGAGTTTAGACTAGGAGATAAAGTACTGTTTTATCATTTATGGGGAGGTCAGACAAAGAAGCTGTAGGCCATCTGGACTGGGCCTGATACTGTCTGGAAAAAGAGAAGAGCTTTTTACTCTATCTAAGACAATGATACTAACATAGTATCCAATAGAATACATGCATGGCACCTAAGGACATTCCCATGATCTCATCTTGGGAGGGGGATGTGTTGTGGACAAGGGCATGAGAACACCAGCAGATCATTCCACACTGGCGGAATGACCAGAGTTCAATCCCAAACTGGAGGAAGTGCAGGAAATTTACCCACTGTGGATAAAATTAAAAGACCCCAGTTTATTGATTCAAACAGGCTAAAAAATTTCCAAGCGCTCAGGATGATGTCATCCGAAATATTTTGATACTTGATGCTCAAAGAGAGCTTAATCAATTAACACAATGACTTTGCCAAAGAATACTATAAAATTAATCCTCTTTTAAACATTAAGGGGCAAAATAATTCTCAATCAGCTGATGATGATGCGATGATTCAACTGGGCTACCTCAATGGGAATGATCAAGCCTCCTGACTGAATATTGCCAAAAGTGGCAAACAAACAATCTTGAGCTTTGATTACAAACTTAATGTGAGGTGCATTAAAGATGAACTACAGCATAAACCCAAAATTGTTGAGCATATTACCAATTGAGTAATGAAAATATAACCCAAGGCGAAGATACAGACACAACACAGAAGTGGGGACAGAAGAATGTGCCCCTGGACATCCAGGTTCAGGGATAATCACCATGAGCAAGAGCTTGCAGATATAAGAATTACAGCAAATGGATGAAGCAAGAAAAGAGGCAATCAGAAGCCACATCACAGGGGATCCTATTTTTTAGCACTAATGGTGCTTACCAAAAAGGGGGAGCCGCCACGCATTGCACTAGGGGATCCTATCTAACCCTATTATTGCAACACTAATTCCCAAACCACTTATAATTTACATTCATTTATATATCTTTTTTAACTCAAGTATAAATTTTAATTTTAATCTTAATTTTTTGGAGTGCGTGACTTGAGATTATGCACTTGAGAGGAGGGGGTAGTCGAGAGTTTGGGGGTAATGGGAGATTTATTACAGTAGCACAGCCTTGACCTTCAGTTTCTATTGTGTTTCAGAAATTGGCGTTCCATGTGGGGGAGGTCCACAGGTATGTTTGGTTCACTGCAGAAATCTTAAGCATGTGTGCATGTTCCCATCCCAACATCTTTGCATTTTTATTGGCTTGTATGGTTACACCAAACAGATACTATTGAAAGTGTTTTTGTAATTACTTTACATTTGTTCAAGATCTGTGTGGGCCCGCTTGGGTTAATGCATTTACCAGGTGATCCAAATTCTGAGGATTGACCACAGCGCTAGCATAAGTATAACCTTATTCTGGCCACAATCCTTGTATCTAGTTTTTTTGTTGGAACAGCCAGTCTTCAGGTATTGAGCTTAGGTATAGAGTTTTACAGATTTGATCTATATGCATCGATGTTTCTCAAACAAGGTGGGCATCATGGTATTCGAAGTTTTTGCTCCTGATGATGTTTATCTCGTGGCATGTGGGGCACAGCTTGTGGGAGGCGTTGGATCCTCTCCTGTCTGGAAATGGCGCTTCACAATCCCCCAGTGCGGTGAGGTTATTTTTGGGTGGATTAAGGTTTTGGAGGAGGCTATCCATACCATTTTACATAGTTCAGGCCTGTGCATAATCTCCCAGATTTCCAACGTTGTTTTTTTTTGGGGGGGGGGGGGGGTTATTCTGTGAATGGTACACCGCTCCAAAGATCATTCTTCCAATTGAAACTAAAATTTTCCTTCAGCTTAATTTGAACGTTTAAATTATCATAACCAATTTTTGGTGTGATGTTAAGTATTATCAGGTAGCAAAGCATTGACTTGGCCTTAGGTGTGGCGTCCCAAAGCCCAACCAAACCAGTGCGCGAGCACTGGTAACTTTCTAAAGCTTTATATGTGGCTGGGTTTTCTAAGATCAGTCTTTTGCTATACATTTTTTAGCAGCAGATGCCCATATTTCAGGGGTGTCTTCCTGTGCAGCTGCTGCTTTTATCCATTTCATGAATATTATTGCTTCTTTGTGCTTAGGGGTCAATGAGCCCCATTACCCTTTCTCCTGATGGGCCAATTAGAGTTGAGATTTTACAGGTGGGGATCAAGAATTTTACCCAAACTCGTGAAATTGATGAAGGTTTTCAAAAAAGCCTTTACTAAATCCTAAAGCATGTATTAGAACCAGACTTTAGACAGTAGCATTATATTTGCTAGGTGTTACTTTCCCACTAAAAAAGTCTTCTGTGTCTCCATCTAGCTACTGTTCTCCTGGTGCCTTTTAGAAATTTACCTTTCATAAAATTTACTTCCATTCCCTTATTGTGATGTTAATACCTAAATGTTTAATTAGAATTTGTGTGCGGGCAAGTTGAAAGAACTTTGTATATAGTTTGAATGTTTATCTATATGTTCTCCGTCTCCTTGCCAATTTTCTTTATTTATTTAACAAGGTTTAGGGTGTTATACTCTAGTTAAATCAAAGACCTGCAACTCGTCTTTGTTTATTTTGCTTGGGATGTTTTCTAATAAATAATGAATAATTCCTCCAACTTTGTTGCATCCGCTATGGATGATATTCCAAGTACACAATCAACTACAAACGCCATTACTATTAATGGTGGTTGTCCTTTATATCTGACTCCTTTAAACTGTTCTTGTACTCGGCGGAAGAGATTATCATTAGAAAAGTTGTATAGTATTGGGCTAAGGGATCACCCTGGCGAAGCCCTCTTTCAGGGAGTACTGGCGAGGATATGAAGGTGGACCCTAATACTGAAAATGATGCCCCATGTTGGTGGTTCTTAATCAATCTGATCAAAGGTTAAAAATACCTTGTCTTAAGAAGACTGCTGCAAGGTAGTCCCAGATGACCCTGTCATAGGCCTTAGCCTGGTCTAGGAAGCAGATAATGCCCTTGAAGTCACCCCCTAATGTATTGTTAACGTGATGAATGTTGTCCCTTATGCTTTTTCCAGGGATAAAGCCATATTTTTGTGGGGTCATTAGGGGTGATGACCTTTATGCTATTCAGCCTGGACAGGTTCTTACACATTATCTTCATATCTGTGTTAATTGAGAAATTGGTCTCATGTTGTTCAAATCTTTGAGGTCCCCTATTTTGTGCATGACTATGGTTCGGGCTTCTGCGCCCCTTGGTATTTTTTTACCCTCCTTCAAGATGAGGTTAAAGAGGGTGGACATTGGCTTCTTTATGATTCAAAAGTTAGTTTTATAATACTTGTAGGGTAACTATCAGGGCCAAGAGACTTAGTGGAAGGAAGGCTCCGCATGGCCTGTGCAAGTTCACCTCTGTGATTGGATCAATTAAGTCTCCCATTGGGCAGCTGTGGGCTGGGATAGCATCGATGAAGTATCCTTTGCCTCCTTATCCGTTTGTTCTGCCCTATAGAGATCATAATTTATGTATGCGTAAGGGAGGATACCAGTAGTGGGTCCTAAGTTTTCTGTCCATACTTTGATTTCAATTCTATTAGGGCAGAATCCTTTGACCTAGCTGTATAAGCCCTGAAGAAGAACTTGGATGGGCGGTCTCCTTTAGTTGCCCATCTTGCCCCCTCTTGAAGTGCTTCCATGTGCATTTAAGCTGTTTGTGCTTCTTATTAACTAGGGTGAACTTGACCTATTCCCTGAATCATTCTCTGTCCCATTGCGGCTGTAGCCACTTCTTGGCGGGAAGAGTTCTATGTGGCAAGGATGCGCTTTGCTTTATAAAAGTTCCGCGAGCACCTTTCTTGTGCATCTGGCAGCTGCGTGTGCTGGGGCTTTAGTAACTCTATCTTAAGGGTCTGCCATTGTTGCCATATAGAGGTTGAGTCAGAACAATGGGACAAGTCTTCTTAAAATCGCACCATTTTGTCCTCAACTTGTAACATGGTTAAATATTTAGGGAGTATCCTAATCTAGCGCTAGTGTTGGTGGGTTTATTGTTGCTATTGTACATTACCTTTTACTAGTCTGTGGTCTGAGAGGTGGAGGTCAGTGTTTGAGAATGCTTTAACCTGTAGTTCCATCATGACTGGTATTAGTATCTAGTCTATTCTTGTCGCACTGATTAACTGACCGTTATCAATAAGTGGGCGTGTTAGGTTCTGGAAGTATTTATTGGATATTGGTTTAGCGTCCATAAGGCCTTGAATGATCATTAGGTTACTTAGTTCACTCGATAAAGTTATTGATCACTTATGTTTGGCATCTGTCCTGTAAACCATCCATCCAACAGTAGAAATCCTCTAGGAAGATGGTATCCATTAGGAGTTCTAAAGCGGATAAATTCTTTAAAAAAAAAAACTCTTTCATTTGCCTCACAGGGTGTATATATTGAAGGTCATAATATGATTACTCTTTCCAAATGAAGGAAATGGTGAGGACTCTAACTTATAAGTGTGATTCATGATGTAAAAATATGACATTATCTTGCTTGTCAATCACAAAACAACATTAGCTAGTTAGAATGATTGGTAAACTGAAAGCTTCTGGACCATTATTCCTCCTTCCCAACAGAGAAATTGCTTTCTTGGAGGGCAAGTGCATCCTATAGAAGCTTTATCAGGAGCCCTCATTTTTTAACCAGGGACTTGGTGGATGAGAGTCCTACAATATCAAAAGTCCATATCATTATCGAGACCATCACGCCCATAATGCCTAACCAGCGCCAGATTGGCTCTGGGTTGGGTTCTTGGAATCCTGCGCAGCCTTTACGAGTCTGGTCAATGGGGGCTCATAGCTGGCTGGGGCTGGAGGTCCATTGATTTCCACTCTGGGGCCCTTTTACCTTACTAGAGCTAGTCATTATAGTAGGATTCTCTTAGCCCATATCGTCTATGACTTAAAAGTCTTTAATTGGCTAACTGGAGTTGATTTAGACGCTGAACCAGTCTTTGCACCATTCTGGGCGTGGTTAAATGGTGTGTCCTCCATGGGATGGTGATATGCTTGGGGCTCAAGTTTGTGGTGGGAGGGGTTGCCAGAATCTCATACCCGCCAGTTGTCTCTGTTGCCTCTCTAAATTAAGTTTGGTTGCTTACATTCTCCTTCTTGACTTTTGAAAAAGAATGTTGGAGGTAAGAATGCCCCCAAATCTGCTACCATGATTGGCCCATCACCTGTCCAATCTTTGAATAATATTGTGGTTATCAATGATATGAGTACCAATGGCGAAAAGACCTTGGCGGATTCTTGGTGGAACCCTATCTATTGGGAAAATATGATTTATAACCAAAATTGGCTTAATAGGTAAGAACTGATAATAGGATTGCTCCTGACTTCTCAGCTGAATTTGAGGTGTTTGTTACCACACATGGGTCTGATCACCTCTGAGGTGAGAAGATTTTACTCATTGATGATTGGGTGCAAATTAACAAATCATTACCACACAGTCTGATCACCTCTGAGGTGAGAAGATTTTACTCGCTGGTGATTGGATACAATTTATCAAATCATTACCACATGGGTCAGTTTTGCCACAAAATATTTATCTTCAATCTGATAGGCTGAAAGCCTATATTTCCTAATTTGGATGACTCAGCTTTATAATACTTTAGCCCCAAATACCCATGGTCCCAGGATTTGAACTAGTTTAAATAGGAAATACTAGTATCAAAGAAAGGACTTTTTTGGCTTGCCCCGCTTAAACAATAAAAAACATAAAAAACTTTAACAAAGCGTTATTTATTACTTTTATTTAAAAAGTAAGTTTCTCACTTTGATAAAATATTTGTGGCATCCGTTGGTGGATCCCACAAACTGGTGCTCACTACAGGGATCACCCTGAATACTTTGATAAAGTATTAAAGCAATGGAGAGTGTCACCCGTTGGGTGCAAAATGGGGAAGGGACTGAAGACAATGATTGAATGGACAGCCCTACCGCTTTGATGTTTGGAGAAGAACGATTTGAGCGCATATTAATACCTGAGTCTTGTCGCATCACCTGGCCAGCCACTGAAGCCGTGAGAGACCTTACTCATGGTATCCTTAACCCTGGTGACATTGCATCTCGTGAATGAGCGTCGTTGGTAGAGGAACGCCACTTGTTTCTCTATGAGACTAGTGTCCTCCCAGAGACCTATGGTCAGCTTACAAATTTGACCACCTATGTATGCAAGTTTGCTCACCCTGCCTTGGTACACATGATGCATCTCTTAGCTGGACATCATGAAGAGTTACATTGACACCTAGATACTCATGCAGCTCTGAATTTAGCTTATGATAAGTTGTACCAACTGACCTCCAAACATCTTGGAGCAGTCAGATCTGGTGTGGAAGCTAATTGTAACTTCATCATACAGCTGCATGACTGACTTACTACTATGGACACTGGGATTGTAAAGTATGTTGAGGAGGCCATGAAGATATTCTGGGATGAACTGAACGCTTCCACCGCTAGCACCCGCTCGTTGTTGGAGGAGTTTGCTAATGAACTTGAAAAACATAATGAGCAAATGCACCGGGACTTTTAGCCCCCAACTCCATCCCTCAAGAGGAATATGAACAGCGTGTGGCTGTGGTGGAGCGACAGTTAATTCAGGCCTTTTCGCGTGTTGATGAGCTTGAACGCCATCTGTTGCTTGAACCATCTAGCGCCACCTCCACCCTTGCGGCCAAGGTTGTTCAGCTAGAAAAGGAGCTAGCTCTCAAAGCTTCATTTGAAAATACCAAATATTTGGCACGTCGCCTGACTGAATGCAAAACTGAAGCAAAAGTGGTAAAAGCTTCGCTGGAAAGCCCTGTGCTGTTGAAGGAAGTATTTAGTCAATTAACGCAGGTTGAGCGGAAGTATGAACAGATTAAGGATGGAGTACAAGGCCCAGCTCCACTCTCGTGATGATGAAGGGTGTAAACAAATGAAAGAAGAGCTGAAGAACCGCGTGGAAGCCGTGGAAACTGCTCAATTAAACCTAAGCTCGCTGGTGTCACAACTCCATTTTCAAGTCAATGCAATGGAGAGCCGAGTGGAAGATCTTGAAACTCATAAATTAGGGATTGAAGCTCGACTGAGACTATGTGAATCTGGGCCCCTAGAAGCCCTCTCCAAAATGGAAACCTGGCTCAAAGCCATGCATGACCAGTTTGATCGCCTTTTGTGGACCTTTGACCAGTTAAACTACCGCTCTGAAACCCCAGAAACAGAAGCTCCAGCTATTCATACCCTTACTGGGGGTGATTTTAGTTCATTCAAACTGACGTTCAAAGACAAGTTTATCCCCGGTGAGGGCAGCATTGCTTCATTTTTATATGTCTATGAAGCGGCTATGGAAGGGGCAACGGATCGTCAGAAGGCCAAACATATACTTTCCTGTTTGGGCCGCATGGCACAGGAGGTGATGGTCCCACATATGGATGCTCTTAGCACCTGGTCCGAGGTTAAAGAGGCCCTCATAAACACGTTGGTTCAAAACAGGCTTTAAGTATGAAAAAGCAAGCTTTTATGCATATGAGTATCCAAAAAGGAGAGTCAGTGGTTGCTTTTGTGGAACGATTCTATATGGAAGCCCAGACATTGTTAACTTCAAAGATGTTGACTTTGGATGATGCTGTAGCCGCCGTTTTGACTGGAGTGGCTTCTTACCCTCCGCTAGCGATGCACATCACCTCAGTTAAACGCTATTTCCATACCATTCAAGACATCAAGGAGGCGTTAATAGATGTCGCTGATTTCCATAAGCCCAAAGTTTCACGTGGAGCAGTATCTCGTCCTCGCGTTTTAACCATTGAGGATTCAAAGCCTAAGCCTTGGGCCCTAGCTATTGAAGACAAGAAGGAGCCCCTTCAGATAATGGGCCCTGAAGAGCAAACCCCAAAGCAAAACGTCCTGAACGCCCTCGGTGCAAATACTGCTACAAGTTTGGACACAAGGAGGCTGTGTGCTGGAAAAGAAAGCTGACGCCGAGGAACAGGAGCAGGGAAAAGTAATGTCAGCGTAGGGAAAGGCACACCTATTGCTGACAAATCTCATGTGCCTGACTCATTTAAACAACTTATGCCATTACCTCGCGTTACTAATACCCCTGGGGATGATTCTGAGGGGGGAACAGATGAGGTTGGCTATTTTGTTGTAGGAGTACCTGCTGAAGTGGAAGTCCCCAATCGCTTAAATGCTGGAGGAGTAGATGAGTCCATCATACCTGAAGAGACATATCTCCATCAAGTTGTAGGGGAACTGGCCATTATCAATACTACCAGTGACGCGGATGAGGTGTTGTCTAACCTTATTCGCCCTCTCCAGCATGGCCATACCATGCAGTCCATCCTGGAAAATTACCCTGAGACCGCGTGCAAATTAACCTCCACTTTTCATCTTAAGGAGGTCTTAGCGCTATCGCCCACTTTTGGGGGGATACTTATGAAGGTCAAAGTGGTTATCCAAAAAGTTTGGGTGATGGCTATCCTAGATACAGGCTCCCCAGTGAATGTAATCTCTTCCAAGTTGATGAAAAAGATCAAACTTGCACCTGACTTAGAATATAACCAAGACTTTGGAACCGCTGGTCCCAACAACACCCGCGCACTTGGTGCTTACTCATCCCTTCCCATTCATATTGGGAAGCTTATTCTATTGGCCCCTGCAGTGGCTTGGATAATAACGCTTATGATATGCTTATAGGTACTCAGTTTATGATTGAATATGAAGGTATTATCAATATGAAGCAGGGGTTCTTGTCATTGCTCAATTATGAAGTCCCCTTAGTTCTAGCCAATAAAGAACCCAGCAAGAAGGAATACTCTTGCATGGTTGAGTACCCACTTTCCGCTTTACCTATACATTATACCACCTCTGGGCGAAATACAAAAAAATTGCCTGATTCCGTGGATGCTACCAAAGGTATTCCGTTTTATGCGGCTGATGAAGTGGTGATTAAGCCTGGTGAACAACGGGTGGTAGACACGAAAATCACTCTTAAAATCCCTCGCCACTGTTTATTACACCTCTTAAGCATTGACAGAATTAGCCCTGTTGAGCCTCGGGTATTGCCTGGTGTTTTAGACCCAGCCTATCTGAGGCCTATTACTCTATTGTTGGGGAATCTCACTGATAAGGATATATTTGTAAGAAAGCATCAGGAGGTGGGATGAGGGTTTTTACTCCCTGTGGAGGAAGTTGAACAAATCCACTCTATTGGCTCAATGGCAGATTTAGGCCTGCCTGCAGATAACCTGGTATGTACCTTGCCAAACGTCCATATTTTGGATGAGCTGACCTCAGATGAGTTGGAGAAAGTGCATACTCTCCTGGATGAGTATAGTGATATATTTTCAAAGTTGGACAATGATTATGGCCACATGAAGGGCTGGTGCCATTCCATCGATGTGGGTGATGCCCATCCCATTAGGTCAAAACCTTATTGCAAGTCAAAGGTGGAGGAACAACAAATGAGGACGGAACTCATGCAGTTATTAGACGCGGGGTTATTAGTTCCTTTGCAAAGCCCTTGGTCCTCCCCCTTTTGCTAATTAAGAAGAAAAATGGAGGTCATTGGATAGTTATGGACTATTGCAGGTTAAACAATCTTACAAAAAAGGATAGCTATCCTATCCCACGCATTGATGATGCCCTGGCCCAGCTTTCAGGCTCAAACTTTTTCTCTGCCATGGACTTGGCCAGTGGTTATTGGCAAATGGATTTATCTCCTCAAGATCAAGAGAAATGCGCGTTGATATGCAGTGAAGGTCTTTTCCAACCCACGCGATTACCTCAAGGGTTGTGCAATGCACCTGCCTCTTTCCAGCATGCGATGGATCACATTTTGCAGGATCTTAAGTTAACCTGCGTTATCGTCTACCTTGATGACATTACCATATTCTTGAAGTCCTTTAACAAACACCTTGATCATTTGAAGGAGGTATTCCAACGCTTATGACGCTCAACTATCAAATTAAAACCTTCAAAGTGTACTTTTTTCCAAAAGAAATTAAACTTCCTTGGACATACCATTTCTTGAGAAGGTATCCAACCCATACAAGATAAGGTTGAAGCGATTGCCAGAATGCCACCCCCCAAAAACCTACGGGATATACAGGTATTTTTAGGGATGATGGGGTATTACCATCAGTTCATCCCTAAGTTTGCCCAACTCAGCGAGCCCCTTGTTCGTTTACTAAAAAAGAATATCCCTTTTCAATGGGGCACTGAACAGAAGGCTGCCTATGAAACAATGAAGTTGCTGCTACAAAAACGGCCTATCCTAAGGCATCCCAATTATGGAAAACCGTTTATCTTGTTTACAGACGCTTCAGACTACGCCGTTGGGGCCATCCTAGCCCAATTAGATGAAAAAGGGGTAGATCATCCTGTCTCATATTTTAGTAAGATGCTATCAAAGGCAGAACGCAACTATAGTGTTACTGAGAAGGAGTGTCTTGCCGTTCTACTAGCAGTGAAGCATTACCGCCCTTTCTTGTATGGGACCTCTTTCACTGTGATTATGGACCACGCATCTTTAAAATGGTTGCAAAACATGAAGGACCCTACGGGGCGGTTAGCTCGCTGGGCTCTAAAGCTCCAGCATTATGATATGAAGATCAAACACCGCGCTGGAACCTGCCACATGAATGTTGATGGGTTAACTTGGCTGCCCATCCTCCACTTAGATAACAGTGAAGCGGAGCAGCTGTATGATCTTTTAATGACCCCAAATGACTGGGAAGATGAGGATGAGCCTGTACAGAGGATGTTGGCCTGGCACTCCCATAACACTAAAGTAGAAAGTGGGAAGTTGTATAAACAAGTGGGGGCGAAGTGGTTGCCTTACCTATGACCCTCAGAACGTGTACCTGTTATCTTGGAAGCTCATTCAACTTTAGGCCATGGAGGAGTAAAGAAAACCTATGAATGGATTAAGGATCGATATTTTTGGGAGGGAATCATGGAAGCCATCATCAAAGTCTTGGATGCTTGCCTTACATGTAAGAAGCAGTCTCAGCTCAAAACTAGATATCAATATCAGCTGACTACCCCGCAACAGCCATTCCATACCATAAGCTTGGACGTAGTAGGGCCGCTTCCTCAAACCACAGGTGGAAACAGATATATTTTGGTAGGCATTGACCACTTCACAAAGTGGGTTGAAGCTGTGGCGCTGCCAGCCCAAACTGCTAAGGCCACTGCCACCTTTCTTCATCAAAATATTTTCACTTGACATGGGTGCCCTCAAGTACTACTCTGTGATAACGGGAAAAATTTTACCTCCAGAGTAGTTAAAATCTTGGCTACTTCCATGGGAGCCCATCAACTGTTCTCAGCTCCATATAACCCATCAACCAATGGTACAGTGGAGCGAGCAAATGGTACTTTGGTTTCTATTTTATGGAAAATGGCTTCATCTGATCCCCTTCATTGGGATCATTATCTCCCTAGCGCTCTTATGGCTTATCAAATTAGCTATCATCAGATTTTGAAAATGTCCCCTTTCTGAGTTTTGTATGGCAGGGAACTGGGCATACCTGCTCTTCTAGCTAAGGATGTCTTCTCTAGAGGAGAGGAGCCTGAGAAAGCCATGCAAAGGTTAGCTAACTGCATCATTCAGCTTCAATCAGAGGCTATGACCAACCTAGCTAAAACGGTTACTAAAGAAGGCCAAGCTGCCAATGAGCTCTGAGCTCCTCTACCTTCTTTCCAAGTGTCAGATATGGTTTTATATTACCACAATTGCATAACTCCATGTAGTGGCAAACTTGGATCAATCTGGGAGGGGCCATTTACCATCATGTATAAGAGAGGAAATGAGTATTCTATAAAGTCTTTGGCTACAGGAATTATCATAAACTGGGTACATGGCCGCTTCCTATGACCCTACACTCCTCCCAACATTCTTGAGGGGGCAATGTCAGACATTCTCCTTCTTGACTTTTGAAAAAGAATGTTGGAGGTAAGAATGCCCCCAAATCTGCTACCATGATTGGCCCATCACCTGTCTGATCTTTGAATAATATTGTGGTTATCAATGATATGAGTACCAATGGTGAAAAGACCTTGGCGGATTCTTGGTGGAACCCTATCTATTGGGAAAATATGATTTATAACCAAAATCAGCTTAATAAGGTAAGAACTGATAATAGGATTGCTCTGACTTCTCAGCTGAATTTGAGGTGTTTGTTACCACATGGGTCTGATCACCTCTGAGGTGAGAAGATTTTACTCATTGATGATTGGGTGCAAATTAACAAATCATTACCACATGAGTCTGATCACCTCTGAGGTGAGAAGATTTTACTCGCTGGTGATTGGATACAATTTATCAAATCATTACCACATGGGTCAGTTTTGCCACAAAATATTTATCTTCAATCTGATAGGCTGAAAGCCTATATTTCCTAATTTGGATGACTCAGCTTTATAATACTTTAGCCCCAAATACCCATGGTCCTGGGATTTGAACTAGTTTAAATAGGAAATACTAGTATTGAAGAAAGGACTTTTTTGGCTTTGCCCCGCTTAAACAATAAAAAACATAAAAAACTTTAACAAAGCGTTATTTATTACTTTTATTTAAAAAGTAAGTTTCTCACTTTGATAAAATATTTGTGGCATCCGTTGGTGGATCCCACACTCCTCCAGGAAGTCTCATCTTGCTGTGCTTGGGAGTTTTTCAAGTATCACAACCATGTTTTCATCATCCCAGAATTGAATGTGTGTCATGGGTATGTTGGCTGTGACTTAATCTGGCTCTTTAACTTGACGAAGCTTAGTATATGTTCAACAAAAGGGTAATTAGTTGCCATATCTGCCTCTTAAGCACTTTAATGCCCAGATAAATGGTCCCAGTGATGAGTTTGGAGGTGATTATTACCGCTTTGGGGAAACTGTTAGGGGTTTCTTGAATTAATGCTTCTAACTTTAGGGTTCTTCTATGCCAAAGGTGATGCGCACGCTAAACTTAAGTGAGGATTTATGGGAATGCATGGCTGATATTGCATATCATGTGAAAGTCTTGGACCATCTTTGCATAGTCTATAGATGGGATATATGGGCAAATATTTTCGCTGCGGTTGAAGTTGAGCAACTGGCCTTCTTGGACGAGCTACCCCACCAGTGCAGTTGAGTTGGAGCGGTTGATTGGTTAATTGAAACACTTATTGATCCCTGATTAATTTTTCTTTAAGGCAAGTTTTTTAGTACTAGATCTAATAAGGCAAATTTGATTGATTAAGTCTATTTAATAGCTAGTTTAGTAATGATGCTTACAGAAAAAGAAAATCTTCCTCCAGAAGTATAAAATAATTCATTTTTTACCTTAATAAAAAACCTTTACACAGAATCTCAGTATATTCTTTTTATTTCGCTATATCTGCTTAAGCGATCTAATCGCCAGTAGCTAGTCTAAAATTACAATTTAAAAGAATAAGTAACCAGTCTGAGATCTGATCTGTTTAAACAAGACACTCATTTACGCACATACCTTGGAACCATGCTGCCAAGGGAGAGGATGGATTGTAATACTTTGTGTCCTAAGGGCCAACATAAAGAGAACATGTCAGATAGTGTCAAAAAGAGTTTCCTTATGGGCTTGAACAGTTTAACTAAGAGATCAATGCTACAACGGGTAGCATCAGTACAGAATTTTCTCGTTGAGTGTGATTATGACTTTCTTAATGGTTTTCTGGTGCTTAATCTTTGCTTAAAAGATCCCCTGAGCAGCAAGTCGGCCTCACAAGTTAAGCAAACTGAGGTCAGAGAAATGACTTCTGCTTTTTGAGAAAAGCTGGAAGGCTTGGAAAGTGGCAACATCAAAATACATTGATATCTGTTAGCCTATTAATAAAATATAAAATGATACACTGGAATGTACTTATTAGCAACTATCAACTTTGTGTGCATGTTTAAAATCTGCACTTGTTGACTCCTTTAAATCAATATGGTACAGTTTTTAAATTTTCCCATAGATTTATTATGATTACAGACATAAAAATTAGTTTATTATAATGTTATAAGTGTTTAAATGCCTATAGGAACATGAAAAACAATAAAAGAGCTTTATTTATGCACCAGATCAAATTTTATGCATATTTTATTACAAGAACCTGTTAGTATAACAATAAATTTAAACATTATGTGGTTTACAAGTACATCATTTTTCCCAATTAAGAATTGGATTTCAAACTCTATTTCTCATTCAAAACAAATATTTTTCCACTGATCTTAAAAGTTGCCATAGTTATTAAAGCTCAGATGTCATTAGAAACTATGTCACATATGAAAACATATAATGATATGATCTTTTCAGTGTGTAATAGTTTTAAATTCTTTTACATTTCATGAAAAAAATATAATATCAAATTTTTTATCAAAATGCAAGTATCTGTTGTTTCGATTTAAGTCAACTTACCACTAAACAAGGCTTTTGGTTAAATCACAAACTTATAAACAAGGTATCACATATTATGCAAGCGTCAACATCATTTTTTAAGGTATTAGAAACTTTGGTGCACTTTCTTTTAGGGTTTTGGTTATCTTTTTTGCTGGCAATAAGGCAATAAGGCATATTAAGCTAAAGTTTATGTTGGGAACTACTTACATTTAGTAAAGAACTAGTTAGCAGAACTATTTTATCAAATAGTTAATATTTTTGACATTTGAAAACAGTATGTATCCATCTAGGGTATAAATATGTATAGCTCACTTTTAGGTCAATTTATTTAATTTGTATATAAATTAACCTTAAAAACCTCATAGCAGGTGTATTAAATGTTAAAGTAGTGTTATAGACCAATTTATTTTTGTCAAATTATATTACTATGATATTGTCTTATGATACTCTAAACACTGATATTACTATTTAAAAGACTAATAAGATAGCATCTTATAATTATTAGAAGTTAGGGGGTATAAAATGCCTAGAACAAAAGATGACATTTTGTTTGCCTGATAAGAAATTTAACAAAATTTATCTTTGAAATTTATGGTTAGATAATAATAAGATGATTGTTTAATTATTTTGAGTCTCTAGATCTGGTTTCCTGGCAAGGCATTGATTTTTCATCATTTGTCTAAACTGCCTTGATGTATGTAATACATGTTAAGTCCTTTCTATTTACTATAGTACTTATGTTCCCCTTGCACTATTGTCCCTTCTGACCCTAAACATCCTTTCTGAGCCCAAGTGAATGGATGGCACCATTTCCTCTTCTATTTCAAACTGGCCCAATCAACTTGGTGCTGTCTATCCATTGCCTAATCTGTGGCCCACACACCTGGCTCTTCTCATGAAAGCCCCAATGCCAACCCAACAAGTTTCTTTGACTATAGCGAGCTTCCTCCTCCTACCCAAAGGCGATAGTCTCAGCTGTCCCTGCATCAAACAATCAAGAGATCTCTCGCCAAGACTCCTCTACACTTCAGCCGATAAGGAGCCTTATTGGACCTGTAAATCCAAAAAACCATTCAGACAACCTCCTCAGCCCCTAGACCATTTATTTACCAGTAACCTAGATACTATCAATAAAAATCGCTGAGAATTCTTGAAGGAAGTCAATGTATTGGGTAATTTTGTTCCCAATTTAGTTAATACTCCTGGTATTGAATTGTACCTCTTTTTAATATGCATCTCAACTCTCACTTCAGCATTATGCGTTCCACCCTTGATGCTGACACATTTCTAAACTATCACAAACTCACCAAAGAGGCAGTTGCCTCCCCTGAGTGCCACACCATCCAAAAGGCTGTTGCAAAATCTGTGAATTCTTGGCTAAGAGCCTACCCCCTCCTGTCCTCCCTACCAACATGCACACCCAACCATAAAAAAAGAACACAACCACTTGCAAAAAATTCTAATAAAGTGGTCCAAAAATTTGTAATGTTTCAAAGTTTGGCCAGAATACCTTCATACCCATAATATTTCCAACTTTGCCATGTTCCCCACAGCCTGGCTTGAAACTGAGAAAGCCCTTTCAAAGGATATCACTATTCTCCTTATAGAAATTGCTGAGTTGCAAGACCCACTATGCTACCTTGACTTCCATTAAAACATGCACCCACGCCTGTAAACTTAGCTTTATGATGAGCAATGTACACCCTAGATTTAGTTGAACATCTTGTTATCCTTCACTACTACCATGGTTGGCTAACAGTTTACCCCTTCTGCTTACTTGTAATAATCTAGATTTTGTGTTGGCATGTGTGATCTGTTCACCTCATAGAGATCACTTATCTCCAGTTTTAGTATAGTTTTGCTCTTTTAAGCCTTAATAATGTCCAACACTGGTCAGCTTACCCAAAATAGATACAAATATAGTATATATGCCAAACTAAAGAAGAGTTTATAGTGTGGTTTTAACCTAAATTACAGACTGGTGTACAGAAGAACTAGGAATAATTCTAACTCTAAGAAGTAAGTAATGGTAAGGGTTTTCCTAGAGTTATTATTTAGTCATCAATTCTTTTTTGAGCTTACTATATATAGCTTATCCTTAGATATTTAGTACAAAATATTTATTGATAAATTTGAACTATTTGACTTATGTTTACAAATTACCCTGTTTTTACATCTAAAAAAACTTTCATTTAGAAGATATTTTGTTAATTTTTAAATAAAGAGTATTGAATATATGAATGCTTTACTGGCGTTTAAATTGAAGGTTGGTCTTCTTATGATGTTGGTCTGGGCCAGGTATCTACTATATGTATAGGGTGTTAACCTGTTTGTCAATACTTGTAGTTGAAGTTGTATGCTTCATGAAGGATCATATGTTATACCTTTATGATGGCTAATAGATAATTTTAGTACTAAAACAAAATGTAAAAAAGTAATTAATATTTTACAAGAATTACCTTTATAACATTAATATGTGTGGTGCATTATTCTTTAAAAATGTATGATTAGTATTTTTACAGTTTCTAAGCTATAGAAATTGGTGATAAACCTTATCACAAGCGTTGATGTAGTAAACTGAAAATTATCTACTTAATAAAACTCATACACTGACTGACTGACTTATTGACTAATCTCTGAAAACTGAAACCTTCTAGTCTGATAATTACAATCTATTTGAGCGAGTGGGTGAAAATTGGCGAATATTATCAAATCTGAAACTAATGAGTCTGATAGGTATAATTTGTTTAGACGAGTGGGTGAGAATTGGTAAATTTTATCTAATAATTCACCAAATTGCTAACCTGAAACTAATTGATTCTAATATGTTCAATCAATTTGGGCGAGTGGGTGATAATTGGTGATTTATCAAATATTTCACTAAATTCTCATAAAAAAATAAATAAGAAATTAGTATTAGAGTTTTAAGTAGAACAAGTAAAGTTAAGATAATCAGCTCACCAGCCACAAGGGCAACAGTGTAGTTATTAGTCCAAGTGGCTCAAGAATAGCGCTGGAACAGCCTATAGGCTATGTCAGTGTGATTTTATCATCTGATAAACCTTAAATATCATAATGAAACATGAGTGTCTGGATGTTAAGGTTATATAATTTTAAAACTTACTTAATTTGGTTCCTCTAATTATAAGTACTTTTAGCAAGTTAAGTAGAAGTTGATTAAGTCTATAAGACATGTCACGTACACGATGATTTTAAATATATAGAGATGTTTTGGATAACAGTTTTGCGTTATTGGATTGATTTGATAGATTTATTTTGTTTGGCTGAGTGGTTGATGGCTTTTGGTTAAATTGAAGGATGCAGTTTACCATCTAGTACTAAAAAAAAGAAAGGATGCAGTTTAGTTTTAAAGTAGATTAATTTTTTTACTTTTATAAGTTTGGTTAGGTTTATCTGAGTGGTTGGTGGTTTTGGTTGATTTGATTAAGCAATTAGATTTGGCTGAGTGTTTATTGTTTATTTATAGTATAAAATCTAAATTAATAAATTGAATATCTGAAATTATATAAACACTGTAGCAAAGCATGGGTAATGAATGCTAGTACCCATAGAAAACAAAAAATTGGTATAATTGTGATTTATGAGTATTCATTTGCCTAAAATAATATGGGTGACAAATTTTTAACACTATCTTCTAGAGACTTCAGTCTAATTAAGTTCTCATTACAGTTATAAGCAATTCTCAGATAGAAGTGTCCTCAGTAAAGTTAAATTTCAAGAAAAGTATTGTTAGTATATAATAGTAGCGTGGTAAAAACAAAAAAGTTGCACTTTTAGAAATGCAAAAAGAATAAAGTTCTATAGCTATTAAAAATTTAATGAGTAGATTCTGGCTAAATATGTCAAAGCGATCAGCTTAGACTATTTAGTTGCCACAATGAGTCCCCAGTTTGTAAAAAAAATTCATTGGTAAATTTATTTAGTTATCTAAAAGGTTATGTTTATAAATTATGCTGTGAAAGTGAAATTTGATAAGTGTATGTACTACCACTTTTTTCGCATTTAAAAGGCCTCTGGCGTTATTCTAGTTTCTTAGTAATTTATCTAACAAGTTTTGTTCTTTTTAAAAATCTTTAAATTTAATCTAAAGTCATATACTAAGGCGTTATAGGCTATATCTCTTTAAGCTCATTTATAATCTTTCTTTATTATAAGCTTAAGTGTACTCATTCACAGAAAGTTTAGTGTCCTAGATATACTAATAATTACTCAAACATATTTTATACTATATCAGGCAAGAACGCCACTTGAGTTGAGAGATAATATATGTCAATTTCTCATAGAAATGGTTGTAGGGCTTCCATTTTTTGTAGCTCTATTGTGTTGTGCCCAAGAAGCCCAACAGTTAATACTTGGTGCAATCTAAGACTCTATAAATGTATTTTATCTATTTTTAGGGTGCCAAGTCATGCTTTGGTCCCATCACTAGAGTATCCATCCTACGGTAAGATTGGTTAAAGGACTCTTTGAAAACAAATAAATAAAAAGAGATATAGTTAAAATAGCATTTTATGTTTTAGTATGTAATTGGGGTTTTATATGTTACATGTAACAATATACCCCCACAAGGGAAAAGCTAATAAAATAAATGAAAGGGGAGATCTGGATGGAGGGCTCATAGTCAGGCGATGCATCAAAATTGATTGATACCTTTTTACCATATTTTTGATAGGTAGAAAAAAATATGAACCAAATTAGAGGAGACTCAGCATCAACCTAGGTCAATCATCAGGCAGATTATTGAGTCTTACTCTTTTGTAGATTATGGGAACTTTCATAGAAATTGCGAATAAGCAGGCGCTACAAAGGCTACAAAATTATTAGTTCCGTGACTCTAATGAAGATAGTCACAAGTGCAACAAATTTAGTAGTTCCGTTGCTATAATTGATTCCAATCAGAAATACAGAATCGTGTATGAATATACCAAAATTTAACTACGTGAGAAAAAAAATTGTGGTACTTTATAGTTAGAAATGAGGAATATTTATAGGGGTAGATTTAGTAGATCTTTGTGAGGATTTTCAGGCTGCACCTAAGGTAAGGACTTTCCTATTAGATGACCAATATTGCTAATTATTTTTTTGCCATACTTTTGATGGTCAGATCTGATAAGATTCTTATTAGATGAGTCTGATTTTTGAATGATGCTTTGCATCATTAGATAGCTTAGCATCACACTTCAGAGGAGGGTGATAACTCTGAAGGGTTGATCATTGGTCTATCCAAGGCTCAGATATCTCTGATGTGGATTTTACAATCTCATTAGATTAAGATGTCAAATCTCAATCTTGAGTAATTTTTGTCATCATAGATGAATCCCCAACAATTTTCCCTCAAGATCTTGCCTAGGGGGAACATACTTACAAAGAAATCTACGATGCACTCTATTGATAGCAGTACCAGTATCAATAGCTGCAATGGAGTCTTCAATACCCCTATGATAGATAATATGGTAAGGACCAGCCCATAAGGTGTCAAGTTTGTGAATACTTCATCCCAGTATATGATGACAGAAGAGTAAAAGAACCCCAACTTGATATTCAGGTAGCGTAGGTCTACTAGCGTTGGTTCTAGTTCCCTCTTTTTAAGGTGGTAGCAGCAAGGGAACTTGAAGCTAAAGCTTGTACTCAGATGATTTCATCAGCTAGTCTTCTAATAGCTAAATCAGTGGTTTGCGGGATAGCCTCATCAAGTATAGGCTGTACACTTGATGGTAGAATAGGATCCTGACCATACAGAGCCTTAAAAGGAGACATTCCAATTATACAATGGTAGCTAACCCTATAAGATAACATCACACTAGGCAAATATAGTTCCATCTACTAGGGTCATTGGAAATCTTTTGAAGAATGGCTGCAAGCATACCATTTGCTTATTCAACTGCGCCATTAGTAGAAGGATTATAAGGGGACGTAAATGACTGATAGTTACCCATTAATTTAGTAAGCTTGGATACCACTTGAGAAATGAAGTTGGTCCCATTATCTGATAAAAGGACTTTTGGGCTACCATGCCTGGTGAAAACTTGCTTAAATAAAGGATGCATTAGCCTTAGCGGTGACCGTGGAAATTTAGATAGCCTTAATCCATTTGTAAAATGGTCAATAGCTAGTATAATCTATCGATGTCCATAAGTGGCATTAGGGAGAGGGCCCACCACATCAATACTTATAGTAGAAAAAGGTTCTTAAGGTCCCACAATATTGTGTTAGTACATCAGATTTCCACCACGTTGTTGTAGGCAAGTGAGACAAGTCTCCAAAACATCGTGTACATATTCCAGCATGTTATCCCAATAACAATGATTTTTCAACCTTTGTAAGGTCTTAGCGACAGCTCCATGCCCTACAGTTTGATGAGCCTCCATAATAGTATCAGTCCTTGCAGAGGGACAAATAAAGGGCAACCATTTAGATCCCAACTTCTTGTATAATTGAACCTTCTAAACCTGAGTATCTTCAGTTAAGAATTGAAGCTTTAATATAACATCCTTAGATTCAAGGTACCAGAGCTCAGGTCTACCAATCAGGTCATATATGTGATCCTCCTCAGCAGAGAATAATGCTAGTATAGGCAATCGATAAAGTCCATCAACACTTTGGTTAATAGCTCAAGTGCAATGTGAATTGTAAAGTCATAATTCTGGAGCTTTAACGCCCATCTAGCTAAGCGTCTATCAGGATCTTTCATTTGTTGTGACCATTTTAAGGAAGCGTGATCCGTGACAATAGTGAAATATTTTCCATAGAGGTAAGGGCGGAAATGCTTTATGGCGGAAAATTCTGCAAGGAATTCTCTCTTGGTAACACTATAATTACATTCTGCCTTAGAAAGGGTTTCACTATAGTATGCAATGGGATGATCAACCAGGTTGGTGTCATGTTGAGCCAGAATGGCTCCAATAGCAATATCACTGGCATTGGTAAATAAAATAAAAGGTTTGGAAAAATAAGGAAGGGCTAAAATCGGTGCACTAACTAAGGCTTGGCGCAAAAGATCAAAAGCTTGCTGCTGAGATTCTTCCCATACAAAAGGGACTTCCTTTGCAATAGGTAAACTAAAGGCTCCGCAATATCCTCAAAAATGGGGGATGAATTGTCAGCAATAACCAACATCCCAAAAACACTTAGATATTGTGCAAGCTTTTATAACTGGCATGTCCAAAATAGCTTGTATCTTATTAGATAAGGGTAAAATCCCATCACAATTAACTTTATGACCTAAGAATTCCATCTCAGTCTTAAAAAAGCACACTCAGATGGTTTTAGCTTAAGAGAAGCGCGACGCATCTGACCAAATACATCTTTTAAATGAGCCAAATGCTCGTTAAAAGTGTGAGAGAACACAGTAACATTGTCTAAGTATTTTAAAACACAAGAAAGTTTCAAATCCCCAATTAAGCCATCCATGGCTCGTTGAAAAGTAGCAGGGGCATTACAAAGCCCCTGCAGCATATGAGTGGGCTCAAATAACCCCTCACTAGAGATTAAAGCATATTTTTGATGGTCTTCTAGAGCCAGGACAATTTTCCAATAACCACTGCAAGGTCCATAGCTGAGAAGTATTGTGACCCAGACAATAGTCTCAATAAATCAACAATGCAAGGTAGAGGATAAGAATCCTTTTGGGTAACAGCATTGAGCTGACAATAGTCCATAACCACTCTATGACCCCTATCCTTTTCCAGATAAGTAGTAGATGAGAAGCCCATGGACTCTTGGAAGGCGTTAGTAGCCCCACATCGAGGAGTTTTAATTCCACTGAGGCCTGAGCCTCCTCAACTTTAGATTTGTGATATGGCCGAGCTCAAATAGGGGGAGTATCCCCAATTTTCACCTGATGCTGCACATCTTTCATTAGCCCAAAATCTCCAGGATCTTTGGTAAATATATCCACATATTCTCCAATAAGAGCCTCAGCTTCATGCTGTTGTTCTGAAGTGAGTGAATCCCAAAATTTGACGTCGATTCTAGCTATAATAGGGGGATCTTCCAGCCCAAATTCACGTAAATCTCCACATTCCAAGACAGATAAAATTCACTCACAGGAGTAGGCCGCACATAGGCGATGGAGTTATAGTGATTCAATCGCATAGGTCAAGAAGTAAGATTAGCTAGTAAGACTAAAATTACAAAATAAGCGGATCAAGGATACCAGGGCAGGTTAAAGCCTCCAAATGAGAGGAGCGTTAGTTACCAGAAATCTCTAATACATGATCAGCGGGTATAAATACTTGTACTCCAGTATCAATTATGACCTGAGTTTTTGTAGGAATAGTAATTGGATGATTAGAATATAAAGGCATCCCTTTGGAAGCACAAGCTGATGGAGGTGGTAGTATAGTCCTAGGTCCCAAAATTTAGTACTCAAGAAATGGGATAGAAGAGGGATATTTTAATAAGCAAACGCATCGTTTGAATTTGCCTTGGCTAATGGGGACATCTTGTAAAATTAGGTACTTAGTACCCAATTAAAGAAAGGCAATTGTCCTTAAGACTGATTATCAAATCAAAATCAATGAGAAATTTGGTCTCTAAGAGCAAGTCATAGCAGTTGTTGTCCAACACTACTGCAGGGGCCAAAACAACCAACTTTCCAAAGCGCATTGGAAGGGAAGAATAAGCTCTTATAGATTTAGTGTATGAAGGACCAGCAGTTCCATAGCCTTGAGAATGGTTTAAGTCCGGCGCCACTTTGATTTTTTTCATAAGTTTGACGAGATCACATTGATGGGCGATTTCATATGATAGCCAAAACTTTCACCCTATGCATGTTGACTTCTACCTGGGTCACATCAGTGCCAAAGTTTGGTATTTAAAATAACGATTGAATTGAATTAGAAGAAGAAACAGAAGCATAAGGAGGAAAATATATTTGTTGGCTAATTCATCAAGGAAATTAAGTTCACCAGGAGCAGATATCACGTAACTTTCTATAGATGTGTTAAAAGGTTATGATTGAGGCACATGAGGTAGGTCAGCACAGGGAGCCTCATGCCCTATGCTGAATCCTCTTTTTCGACTCTTCCTCTTGTTTTGCAACATTGGGATTCCACATGACCCACGAGACCACAAAGATTGCACGGTCTTCATTTGATGTAGGTTTGGGTCTAGGTGGCATTGCATGGATATAAGAACGAGGGTTATTAGTGGAGGTCAGGTGTACCACACCATTAGGAATCTCCATGAGCACTTCTTTAATGTTGAAAATAGATCTGAAATTTCTTTTAAGTGATTTTAAATGTAGTATCAACTGAATGTGAGAAGTGAACGCACTCATTATAGCCAATATGGCATCATCTACAGTAATCTGATCACAAATAGCAAGAGTCTTGGCCTCATGAAAGAATATCTTAGTGAAATCTTGGATTGACTCTCCTCGTTTGATTTGGATGCTCATAAAGGCTTGCTTTTGGTTAGATAGGATTTGATCACTCCCAAATTCCTTAATAAGGGCGATCTTCACTTGAGCCCACATATTGCAAAATTTAAGGTGAGGAACCATGATTTCTTGAGCGAACTGGCTTAGGAATGAGGTAATATGCCGAACTTTCTGTTGATCTGTTGCCTCGTCCATTGCACGCTCATAGACAAAGAGAAATGAATGGATGATACCTTTACCTGGCTCAAACCTATCCTTAAAGGTAGGTTTGAAGGTATTGGGTTCATTGCTTAAAACATGTACATCTGATATTGTGACTGTATCAGCTTTAGAGGGTTCAGATTCTGGGATATGAGCTTGAGAGGGAATTTGGTTAACTTGTTTCCTTAAATTATTGAGGTACTCCTGTAAATTGTGAATCAATTGAGCAATATGATCATTTGCAGGCGGTTGATTCAAGTTAGAAATCGCATTGATCATCTCTTACTGCTTGTTCTCAAGTAATCTGGCATCTAGAAGTTAAACATTCAATGGAAGCGTTTAACCTTGCAAACTGGGTTTCTTGCATAATTTGGTTAGCATCGCATAGATGATGAGCATTATCCACGCCATCCAGTAAGTTGGTAAAAGAGTAATCTAGTCAGTCAGAAGGCCTTCTAAGGATAAAATACCCTTGAGCTATGGCTCAGATTTGGGTTCCAATGTCTGTACTCTTGATACTAGTAGACTAGAAGGTTCTGAATCATGCATTGGAGGCGAGGAGCCAGGGGTTCCAGGAGGTCCAGGGGTTCTTGCGACCTATCCCAACCTGCAGGCCCCGGTGGGCCTTGTTGACCCAAAGGGCCTTGAGGACCCCATTCACCAGGAGGTCCTGGGATTATTGAAGGAGAGCTAGGTGGTCCCAGAGGTCCAGGAGGGCCAGCAGGGCTGGGTCCGCCTTCTCTGATAGTATTCACAATTTTGACAAGTTGTTGTTGTAGCCCGTTGAGCTCAACAAAGCTCTCCTCATGTTGGGCCCACAATCTTCCCAGTTGTCTCATAATCTCATCCTCAAGGGTTATTGATTTGGTGATGAATAGGATTAGTGACATCACTAATCTGCTGGGATACTTATTGGCCGATTTACCCCACAACTCCATTATCAATTCTCACCAACTGGTTATGTAGATCGTTGATTTCTTTTCTATTATCAAGTATGGATTCCCAATTATCCTGACCAAAGTTAGAAGCCATCACATAAAACTAGGATGATTAAGAATGAAATTGTTGCACCAGGGTCAACTGGTGTTGGATCTCAAGATGATGCAACCCCAAAATCTGGAGCACATGATGATAAGTGTGATGTACGTAATGCCTGAGGTACTACTCAGCTCTAGCCAAACCAACTTTGGTATGTTGTAACATAGCTCTGATGTATAAGTTCATCATATTATCAGCGACTTTAGACGCTCAGTCTCAATAAGGACAGGCACCAGGCTGGATAGCCCCCTTATCAAGCCTTTAACCGTTTCTTCTATTTCTGCGGATTGAATCTGATAATTATTTTGGTCAGGGCCCTCAATGGCCAAGTCCATAGAAGCTCAAAATTGCAGGTTATTTATATTAGCAGAAGGCATCTCTTGACTGTTGGAGTGTACCCATCGGGTGATACTCATTGATTCCTCAGAAGAGGGGCTTTCTTCGCTAGACATACTCATCGTTGTAAAATTATGTTTTCACAAGGTAGCCTCAGAAGCAGACCTGGCAGAAAGCACCAGTATTGGAATGTTGATGGAAATTATGATAAGCAGGCGCTTCAAAGGCTACAAAATTACCAGTTCTGTGGCTCTAAAAAAGATAAACAAAAGTGCAACGAAGGTATTAGTTCCATTGCTATAATTGATTCCAATCAGAAATACGGAATCATGTATGAATAGATTAAAATTTAGCTACGTGAGACTAAAATTGAGGTATTTTATTTATTAGAAATTAGGGATACTTATAGGGGTAGATTTAGTCATTCTTCATGTAGATTTTTGGGCCGCACCTAAGGTAAGATCTTTCCTATTAGGCGACCAATATTGCTGATTATTTTTTGCTATACTTTTGATGGTCAGATCTGATAAGTTTTTATTAAATGAGGCTGACCTTCTGGAATGCTGCTTTGCCTCATCAGTTAGATTAGCATCATCCTTAAGAGGAGGGTGATAACTCTGAAGGGTTGATCGTTGGTCTATTCAAGAATTGGATATCTCCGATGTGAATTTTACAATCTCATTAGACCAAGATTTCAAATCTCGATCTTGAGTAATTTTTGACATTATAGTTAAAATCCCCAACATGGACACAACTTACTTTTATGCCTCAAATGTCACCTGATGAAGTAATCACATGATATTATGAAATTACTTCACTTTGGCAATCAGGATTTTAACTTGAGGTAATCTGAGCTTAAGTCAGATTGTAGAAATTTCCTATTATTAAGTTAAGCCTTACCAAGTATCAATTTTCTGTATAGTTAATCAAGGGTTTTTTAACCCCTTTTAGGTCTAGGAGATGATTCTCTTGTGGGATTTAAGCAGCTGAATTTTCCACCTCTTGTCTTATACTCTAACATCTGACATCACCCCTTCAAAAATATTGGCAGGGGTTATCAACGTAGGAATCAGCTATTATGCAAATAATAGTTACTACAGTATATAAAAACATAATTATTCATCTCCAAGTTTGTAGGTTATAGTGTATGGCCCATCCTGATGGAATCTAATTTTCTTATTTGGTGCTTTACAATTGTAAACGTACAAGACTAAATATGAAATCTCAAAGGTGGCAAAGGTTGGCATGATGCATCTTCTGATTAACTATCTCTTGTAACCATTTTAGCTAAATTTGTCATTGCCTATGATTAAGTTGTATAATTATTGGGCTATTCTTTAGCACTTTTCAGGTTTTCAGTATTTATACTGGTAAATATGCTGGCTGATAGAGCTTGGATGCCAGGTTCTCTTCCATATAAGGCCTTGAAGGGTTCCATTTTTATGATACTATGGAAACTTATCCTGTAAGCCATCAATACATTTGAGAGATATTTTTCAAAAAGTAAGATTCTGGTAATAGCCATCTCACATAAATTAAAACTAATGTTTTATTTGCTCTTTCTACATTTTCCATATTTTGGTGTGTTGTAGGGCTCTGATAATAGTTGTTGAGTTCTCATGCTTATAGCTAAGTTATTTATAACTCTTGAAGTAAAACTTTCCATTATCGCATAGCAGTACCTGTGGGCAACCATGCCAAGTAAATATTTTTATTTTTATTTAGCTGAGGCAAGCCAACCAGGGGCAGACAATACTGAGCTCAGAGGAACAAAACTTATACCAAACTAAATTTTGAACGAACAGAAAGAGACAAAGGTATCAATCAAACTGAATAAAAAATAAAATTATCCAACCAGGTTAAATGCAATAAACTGCTATGCATCTATGGGGGGCGAGTGGGGATTAAGAGGCTCATCTTCCTCCTCTGTGTCAGACAGTGTACGGCAAAGTGCTGAGAGCACGGGCATGGGTGCATCCTAAAAATGGGGGTCAAGGTAGTATAGTGGGGCTTGCAGCTCAAATCTTGCTATGAGGAGAGTGGTATTATTTGAATAGGGCTTTCTCAGCCTTGAGGTGAACTTTGGGAATGGTGGTGAAGGCGGCGATGTTGTTGCTGGTAATTCAGGTCTTGGGGCCAAATTTTGCAACAGTCACAATTTTTGTTTTCTTTTTTGGCAACTTTGTGGAATCAGAGGAATTCTTTTATAGACCTGTTTCATGGGGGAAAGGACAGGGGCGGGTACCCCCTTGGCCAAGACTGTGACTGTGACTTCACTATGGCCTTTCAGAGGGAGTGACAATCAGGGGAGGCAACAGCCTCTTTGATATTTGGTGGTCACTTCAGAATTTATTGGCATTAAAGCGTAGAGCATAGTGTTGAGTTAAAAATTGAGCTGCATATTCTGCGCTTGGGTACATTTTGAGGCTTGGGGCCTCAACTGAGTCAGGGATTGGATTTTCCAAATCATCAACTTCCTCTAAATAATCTTAGAGCTTTTGTTTAAAAACGATAGGTTGATCAGCATACTGGTGGGCTGGGTTGGGTGGCTGGATGGGTTTTTTAATTTACTGGGGACCATGCTGGCTCTTGATTAGCTGGAGTTGGAGTTGGGGTTTGACATGTAGGTTCCTTATTGGCTGAATCAGTGGCAGTTGCATCTACCATAATGGGTGGAGGGGGAGGGATAATTGTGTTAATTTTGAAAATATCTTGGATTGCCAATGGGAGCATCATGGGGGGAGTTGAGTGTGTGGGCTCTGGCTTAGCTATGGTGGGGCAGCACCGCTTTGAATGGTCCAGGTTGAAACAAATGGGGCAGATCATGTGCCCTTTGTCTACTCTGGCCCAGAAAGGGTGGTCAGGGGCAGAGGGGACAATGGTGAGAGGAGGAATCAAAAATGGTGATTTAGATTGATATTGGGCATAAATTTGCTAAGGTGCAAGGGGCCGCAAGTTAGTTGGATCCATTAGGAACCATAATATGTAGAATAGAGTCAGCGCCATATACTGACAACCCAGCTATTAGTTCGTTATATAAAGTATTATGGGGAGGTGGGTGGGGGAGGCCTGAAAATTGAACCACAAGAGAGGTATCATCAAGCAACCAGGTGCGAGTGGTTGGGATTGTGGTTCTTTTGAACACCAGGGGAATGTTGGCTGTGATTGCAGCATTGGCTTTATAGGTGAAACCAAGGTCAAAGTACCCCTTGTAGGGGTGGAAGTTGATAAAGCCTGAAGGCTGCATATGCGCCTGGGCTAATTCTATATTTTGTTTGTCTTTATAGTGAAACAAGTTGCCATATTCAACCTGGAGGCCAAATTGCATCTTGCTTCAGGGGAGCACAATGGGGCTATGAGGCACCACTTGGGAATATGTGAGGTGGAGGGCGAGATCCTTGGGGGGAACGTATTGACCTTTGGCATTGGGGGGCTGGTCAACCTAGTTTGAAAGCATTTTCCCACTGGGCGGAAGATGCTAGGTGGTTTTAACGCTTCCCCGTTTTGGAGCAGTGGGTGGTAGGGCTGAGTACATCAGGGTTTTGCTGTGTGTCTGTTTTAAAAGTTATTTAGTTCTTCTGTAATTTTTGTAATTTCTCAAATGTGATATTGAGCGGAAAGAGCTAAGCCTCTATGCTTAGTAAATATATTAATATAAGCTTCAGTTTAGATTGGCAGTCTGCGCAGGAATGGCAATCAACTTGACTACTTCATAAAAATTTTGATCCTTACAAGGTTATTATAATTTCCTTCTGTAGATTTGGGCAGTGAACCTATGACATATAAACTGATGATATGAATTGCTGCTGAGGGGTCATTGGCTGATACTTGTACTTTACCTTAAGCGGAGCTTGTTTTTGTACAATTAATACAAGCTTCTAAGAGTTCCATTACAGATCCCAGTATTTCTTCCTATTTTATTGATTCTTGATCGATTTATAAGCCTTTATGGATCCTCCATGCCTTAAGGTATTGTAGGCTTCTTTTATAAATGGTAACCATTCCAAAGGTCGCAAGTAAGGTAACCAATCAGTTCCAACTTTCTTGTATAATAACCCATCAAGAAATTTAGTATTTTGGAAATGTCATTCAAATGTTTTTGATGGGTTCAACTTTTCCTCTTAAGAGTCTGGATTGGTGAGTAGGTCATGTAATCTTTAAGCTTCACTATTATTTAAATGTAGTAAGGGAAAATGAATCAGTCCATCAAAGATCATATGCTTTGTTCAGCTTGATAAACAATGTTCATGTCATAGTTCTGAAATTTAATATACTAGTGTCTAGCCTTCTTGTTTAATATTTCATGTTTTGCATACTTATGAAGTGTGGTCTGTATCAACTGCAAAGTTCATACCATGCAAAAAGGCCAGAAATGTATCACCGCTAGGAAAACAGCTAGGAATTCTTTCTTCATGACGCTATAATTTCGCTCAGATTTTAAAAGCGTCTTGCTGTATTAAGACGCTGGATGGTTGATTTCTTCGTCATCCAGTTGGAAAAGAATAGGCTTATGGTTAATTCAGAGGCTTCTGTAAAAAGAATGAATGGCTTCCCATTGTCCAGTTATTGTAAAATTTCCATATTTTTTCAACAAATCCTACATGCTTTGAATGCAAATTCTTTGCTCTACTCCCCACACACAAAAGGAGTTTTTGGAAAGCAAATGACCAAGAGGTTCAGGAATGAAAGGGAGGATACCCCAGTGGTAGAGTATGGACCCTCTACCACTGCCTCCCAGTTTGATCCCAGTAATGGACTTTGGGTAGGGGACAATTTTGACTGTGTTGGTTTTGTGCACCAATGCCCTGAACTGAGATAGCGAATAGCAAAGGCGTTCCATAAAGTTCCTGGCCTATCATACGCCGCGCATGGAAGTTTTCCAGGTTTTATCCTCCTTTCCCATTTTCTTCACTTCCCTAACCAGTGCAGTATCATCCCCAGGTCAGCCCACCTCAAATAAAATTTAAATTTAAATCAAAGAGGTTCAGGAATGAGAAATATTGGGGGAAAACTTTTTGGTAATAACCATCATTCCTAAGAAGACCTGCTTATCTCTGAGGCTTTGACCCAATCATTTTGGAGATCTCTTAAACTTTTTTCTACAAAAGTTGATTTCCTTCCAACAACATGGTATGTCCTAGAGATTTCAATCCTGTTTGAGAGAGGTACATATTGCAGGTTTTATTTTGATTTTATTCTCTTGTAGTCGCTTAAAATCTGACTTTAGGTGGTCCAGATGATTGGCAAAGGTTTTTGAGAACATTTTTAAGTCATCTAGGTAGACGATCATAAGCTTAAATTATAATCTTATATGATATGCTCCATTGCCCATTGAAACAAGGCAGTTGAATTGCATCATCCCTGGGGGAGCTGGGTGGGTTGAGTAATCCTTTGTAAGTATAAAGCTCATTTTTCTTGGTCCTCTGGCGATATATCCATCTTCCAATAGCCACTGGCAAGTTCCGTCATAGAGAATAAATTAAGAAAAAAATAGTTGGGCCAGAGTATTGTTAATTTGCGGAATTGGATAGTTGTCCTTCTTAATAAGACTGTCTAGCTTTTTTGTAATCCATCACTATTTTGCTACCACAATTTTCTTCTTTATGAGTAACAGTGGGGACAGCCATTGACTTTAGAGGGCACAAGTAAGCTGGTTCATTAGTTTTTGAATTTGTTCTCAAGTATTGCTCCTCTACCTTTAACTTCATATATAACTTTTATTGTATTGTGATGAGTCTTCTACGTCAATACTATGTGTCCAATTAATCAATTGACCATAGTTAACATCTAACGTGGAGAAAACATCTTGCGATTTTTAAGTAAATGATGCACTTCTCAAGTTTATCTTGATTTGAATTTATCAGATATGGACTTGAGGAATGCGCAAATTAAAACATTTGTAGGTAGATCAAATTTAGGTGAGTACTAATAAAATGTACATTGTCAATTTAATCAATGGAAGCTAATTTTCCTCTCCCAATCTTGATGTTTTTTGACTAAGATATCTTGATTAGCAAGATTTCAAGTGGTAGCTTAATGGGCTGCTGATAATCTGGGTTGAGGACTTTTGGTAAAACTTTGGGTCTAAATATATTGACTTCATTGACACTAGTGATATGTAGCAAGCAGTTTTGGGATATACCCAGGGTTATGTTGGTAAAAACGCTCTTTGTGCTCATGACTTACATTTACCTCCTCAGTAGCATAAAGTGGTATGCCTTCTGTAGCATCTACTGAATAGGGGAGCCTTTTTGTGCCTCTTTAATAAGTAGTATATTGCAGTGTTAGAGCAGAAACAGGGTAATTGACAAGATAAGAGTATTCTTTCTTTCTTAATTCTTTATTATCCAATACAAGGGTAACTTCATAATTGAAGATTAATATGTAAACTTCTTTTAGCTTGATGACTACTTTATATTTGATCATAAAATGAATCTCAGTAAAGTATATTGTACTGGCTATTATCCATATCAACTGCGGGAGCTGAGAAAACTAATTTGGCAACTTAAAATGGCAGGAAGGAATAAGCACATTATTACCTTGGTATTATTTGGACTTTTAGTGCTATACTCTTGTCTGTACTCAAGGTAAGGGGATAGTTTGATCTTTTTGATAAAATGAGAATAGACAACATTTATAGGTAATCCTATACCTAAGATAGCCATTAATCTGGCCTTCTGAATCAACATTTTCAATTTAGTAATAAATTTATCTGAACTTTAGAAAGAGGGTTAACACCTCTTAAAGGCGGAATGTTGCATTCAGCTTTCAGGCAGACTTGGGATTTTCTTAATCTCCATTAGGCTGTGCATGCTTGAGATAGGTCAGATCAAAAATGGGAAAGGTATTGATAAGCATCACTAGCTGTAAAAATTTTTTTAGACACCCAATAATTTGACTGAGGTAAGTGTCCTCCAGGACCTGGGCTTTGTTGATATGTTTGCATTCAAGCAATCTAAAATGGTAATCTCAGTAGATGTACCTAAAATATAATAACCTGTGTCCTTGTAACCTCCTTCAGAGTCATTACTAGAATTGTTTAAAAGCACGTGGGGTGAGAAATCTTTGATTTTTGCTTACAGGTACTTTAGGCTGATCAGCTTTAGAGGTACCTGACCCTAAGCTAACTGCCCTTTTACTGACTCAGCAAGGACAGGGTTTTCTTAAAGCGTATGTCTTCAAGGTGATTTTTCTTCTTGAAGTAGTTACACTTGGGCTTCCCCACCCTCTTAGGCTTTGCTTCCTCCACAGTATACAATATGGGTTTTGTGGAAGCCTTTTAAAGATTTCTGGCTTGTGTATATCAGCCACATTGGGCAGTGCTTCTTTAAAATCTAAGACAAAATTGAAGCTTCTTTTGACAGACGTGATGTGCATGACTAGAATTTGATTACTATATAAACCAGTAACACTAACAGCTACGCCATTTTTCCAATGTAAGCATCTTTGAGGTCAATAACATTTGAGCAATAATATAATGACAATACTCAAATTTGGTCAGGGTTTTATTTTGGCTTAGTGCAATGCTAATGAAAGCCTGTTTCTTCATACCATGATTTTTAGCAAATTCTTTTTGTAAGCTCTCTTCATGATTTCACTCCACTTATCCAAATTTTTTATATGGAGAACAATAACTTTTGAGCCATATGGCTTAAATAAAACAAGCTATGATTAACCTTTTTGATGATCAGTCACACCTTCCATCACAGCTTCATAGATTTAGAGGATAAATGCAATACTCCCTGCTCCAGGTGTCAACTTATCCTTGAAAGTAGGTTTAATGGTATTGGCTTCCAATCCTGTGACATCCTGTACTCTTTGAGCTTTAGATTTAATAATTTTTTATAAGTGTTGCTCTGTTCAACTTGACTAGAGAGTCACCATATTTGATCCTGTAAAGGGGTGAGATGTTGTTCCATCTCCTCTAGAGTAATTCTTGGTATGACATCCAGAAGATTAAATTTATTTTTGAGAATTATTTTATCATTCTTCATGTCCTCAATACAGATGCCAGATCATAGATTTGTTGATATTCAGTTGAGTGGTAACTTTGCAAGAGTTTGTTTTCATCTTTTAAAAATGCAAGGTGTCATTTAAAGTACTCCTTTCTCTTGGCATTCAATTCTCTGAGGAGGCTTGTCAGCTTTAGTTTTTAGCTCTTCTGTGAGAGTACTCCAGCATTTCTCAGCTTCTTGAGGTAATGGTAGATTTATCTAATGCCTTCTTGACTAGATGATTTATATGTTTGGCTCTCAAATTTGTTGAGTTGCATGACAATTAGATGAGTAGCCACTTGAATTTCATGGGTAACCAAGTCTTTCTCAACATGGGCTACTTGATCAATAACTTTCTGTAATACCAATAGAGAATTTAGTTTTGTGGTTTTAGATATTATCAATCTGTTTTAAGGCATGATTTAGTCATGATTTGAGGAGCTTGTATGCTTTTCCTCACTATGCCGGCTAGTAGAAGCTTGATCGCCATTTCACCATTGACTTTAGCGTCTTGCATCTATAGCTTTTGGACAAAAGCGTCAAGTAATCTTTTAGTAATTTCATTTGACTCAAAAATGCCTTTTTTGGATTAAGTTCTGTAGCTTTCTCTACATACTTGATAACACCAGACTCAATGGCACCATTTTAAAAGGAGGTTGTGTGATATAGGAATAACTTGCTTTGATCAATCAATGGATGTTCCCTATACTTTGGGATGCAAACTAATATCCCTGCATATAGGTTATCTGTAAAGCCCCTTGCGTATTAATATGATGATGGAGTTTCTCGTTATGGACTTCTAATAAGTACACAATATGGCAAAGCACTGGGTATACAAATTGCATGATATAGTGGGATAGATTCACACTTGAACCGTTGTTGGGAGTTCAATATACCCACATTAACCAGCTTATTTGATTATAATACATCTGCTGGTTCACTAGGGTATTCATCCTGATAGTGATATGCGAGTAATTAATTATATACAAGAACTATTTGTTTGGAGTATTATCCTAAACAAGTATTAGGTAATTCTCCAGGGTTGATCCATCAGATTGATATGCCATATTGCTTAATCCTCATAGGGGTAATCCTCAACAATAAACAGGTGATTAGGTGTCAATTCTACTATTAATAACTTAAGTAAGTTTTAAGGAGTTAATTGGGTTTAGTTTCCAATCAACTAAGGGGTTTATGAGTTGCTGGGCGAGTAATGCCATCTGTGGTAAAGCAACTCTTGAGTCAACCTTTTAGAAGTTGCAGCCTGCTGTTTATGGGTAATATTACCATTACCTAAGCAGGTTGTTACCTAATAAGGGTGAGTTTTGATGAGGGTTGAGCAAAGACTTTAGACACGTTTTAATTCAACCTGGAAGAGTCACATTGAGAGTTGGTGGAAGAACCCAAATAAATTAATAAGGAAAATTTTGTTTTGTGCAGCCCTGGAGGGTTAATTTATTAATGACGGCTGCCGTTTCCAATTGAGGCACCAACCAAAGAGTGGGCGCTAAATTCCTTATAAATTACCTCAGTTTTAATAAAGCAGATATCTTTAAAATATATTTACCAATAAAGTTTTATAATTAAACTGATTGCTCTTGATGTCATGTTTACATGACTTAAATGTGGGAACCAACAGCCAAGACAAGGCTGGGCGTCAGGAGGCTCAAAAGGTCAAGCTGCAGGACCTTCCTGACCTAAAGCACAATTTGGATCAACGCTGGGTGCAGGCCAGATATGCCCAGGTTGGTCCAGGTGAAGTGCATAACGCCCAGCCCTATGTTATGGCATTAGTGTTAAAATGGATGAGTTACCTTACTAACCACGATGGTCCAGTTTGATTGATAGGAAAACAAGGTTTTAAAACCCATTCAATCGTCAAAATTTCCAACTCACGTTGTCCTTGCCTTCAAGCAATAGCCCAAATTCAGTTGATTCCTACTATAGTACCCTTCCTAATAGAAGTTTGTGCTTATTGGTGCGCCTAGGCTTAGTACCATTTCCACTAATCAATTAAATCCCCCAAAATTGTCTAGGTATGATTTTTGAGACCAACCTTCCTTGTTTTTTATCTTCCCTTAATAAAAACCCCTCTTTAATTTACATTTTTTCTTATTTTAACTTGGGTGAACCTGAGGAGTGGTAGCATAACGGGGTGGTTCCTGCTCCATTCTGTGTCAGGTTTCGATTAAAAACTGATTTGAAACCAGCACAGGCTAAAAAAAACTTGGTGTGGTATGTTTGTCCCAAGGTTGACCCGCCTCAATTAATTTTTATCTTGGGTGAACCTGTGTGTGGACCTCTTCAAGGAGGTCTCTTGCAATGTTAGCTTTGTTATTTGTACAAATTTCACCCTTACATCTGGTGCACAGCTGGACCTCCTTGTTTCCCTCCAGACCAAAGCACCCTTACACTGCTGCCCAGAACACCGCTTGGATATGGACTCCTCTTTGGGGTCCACGCAAGTCTTGTTATTTGTATGATATCTATTAATCTACACAACGTTGAACACCTACGCCTTATGTCACTTTGGCTCCCACAACCTCTGCGGGGTTATCTTCACCCTAGTACTGACGACGAGTTCCCTGGCGTTAGGACTATGCATGTGCACCACCTCTCCGGATACTGGAAAGTTATAGACACTCTCCTGACACTTGAGACTAGAGTTGGAAGAAAAAGAGGATCCTTTGTCTCTAATATTGTTACTATCTCCATGAACTCTGCATGATGGGAAGGAAAAGAAACACTGAACCTAATCCTAGGTTAAGTTTTAAAGAAGTGATAGGAAGAACCATTGAACCTGTGTATAAGGAGAGTGTCTTTAACTCTCCTGTTTCCAGCGTGGAGGTGCTCGGTGCCTAGAGCCAACGCATGGAAACTAGCCGTTAGTACTAAAGCTACTAGCGCCCAGAAGAGGGTTCTGGAGCAATAATAACTAAAACCATAAAAAGCGATCAGGAAACGCCCAAAAAAGATGAGATGCACAAGAAGAGGAGAGATAAACGGACCAGGTTGGAGGGGACCTGGGCGAACCAATGGTGCACTTGAGAAAATTGGATTGTGTTCAAAATAGCAAATTAAACAGAGCGTAAGACCTCCTCGAAGGGGTCTGCACACATAAACTTTGGTAATAACATTTTTAAGAACGGAAAAAATAGGAGAATTTCTATTTGGGAAGTTGACCAACAAGGAATGTTGGTCAAGGAAAACGTATTTAAGCTCAGATGGGGGAATTGGGGCTATGCCACAGTGGGCCCAAGCAGCGACTCACCACTAGGGAAATACTGCCATCCAAATTAGTAGAATAGGCCAAAACCAACTTCACTTGAGTGATCAATTGAAGTTGGACCCAACCCAAGCGCGTTATTTCATAGATGAAATAAGTTTCAAATCCCCATTCCTCGACTAACCAAACCAAACCATCCGCCTATAATGGTAGATAGTTCATTTTAATGCTTGGCCTGACGTCAGGGGCTGGGCACTTAGCACCCCACTAGGACCAACCTGGGCTTATTTTGCCCTTACTCAGCGCTGGTCTAGGGTGTGATTAAGGTCTGGGAGGCCCTGTAGCTTCACCTTTTGGGCCTCCAGGCGCCCAGCCTTATCTTTGGGTTTGTTCCCCACTATTATGTCATGTGTGCATGACATTACCCTCTCCTCCCAATGGGGCTCAACCCCCCTCCAGGGGCTTGCGCAAGGGAAAAGTTCTTGTGGGCAGGGGCCAACTTCATGGCAGCAACGGTCGGTTTGGGTTGAGATCCAGCCGCCTGGGGGAAACACTCGTGGAAGGCTTCAATCAGATCTTGGGCATGCACACAGTCGCGCGCTGGAACCCAACTGTTCTCTGCAGCATCAAAGCCCTCCCAGGATACCAGGTACTCCAGTCTTCTTTTAACGTGGCGGGAGGCAACTATCTCTTCCACCTCCCACTCAGGCGCCCCATCCACGAGATAGTCCTTGGGAGTCTCTGGTGGGGGGCCCTCAAACAACGTGACTTTGCTCTTGTGAAACACCAAGAAGATCAGAAATGAAGGGGGAAGATCCAGCTGGTATGAGGCATAGCCCACCTTTCTACCAACGCTGTAAGGTCCAATCCTCTTAGGGCCTAGCTTCTTGCAAGGCTGCTTGATAGGGATGTTACGAGCATCAAGCATCACGAGATCCCCTTCCTTGTATGCAGGACCCACTCGGTGCTTCTCATCAGCATTCTCCTTATACACCTGCATTGCCGCCTCCAAGCTTGTAGAAACCCCTGGTGGACCTTCTTGATTGTCTTGGAAAAGTCCACCACCGCTTCAACCTTAGACCCACAGCTGGGCTCCATGTTAAAGGCGGGGTTAAAGCCATGGCTGGCGAAAAATGGGGAACAACTGATAGAGGAGTGCAAGGTATTATTGTAACTAAATGGGCCATTGGTAGGTGGGAAGCCCAATTGTAATGGTCTGCGGCGGTGTAACACCGCAGTAACTGCTCCAAGAACTGGTTCACTCGTTCAGTATGCCCATCTGATTGTGGGTGATAGGCAGTTAGACGGCAAGGGCGAATCTAGAGAGTCTTACACAACTCTTTCTAAAATACAGAGGTAAACTGGGGTCCCCAGTCACTGATAATCTCTTGGGAAACTCCATGAAGCGAAAACATATGCATGACGAACAGCCTGGCCATCTCAGCCGCGGTTATTGTAGTTCTGTACGGAATGAAGTAGGCGAACTTTGTAAACTGGTCCACCACCACCATGATGGCATTGTAACCTTCTGAGACAGGTAGTTCTACAACAAAATCCACCAATAGGGAAGTCCAGGGCCCTTCAGCTTTCTGGACAGGTATCAACAACCCCGCTAAAGGTTGACAATTTGGCTTCATTTGGTTGCAGACTAAACATTCCTTACAGTACCTCCCCACCTGAGCAGGCAAGCCCTTCCAATTGTATGTGCGCGGGATTAACTCTAATGTCTTCGCTTTACCAGGATGACCGATGGTAAGTCCATCATGATGGTTCTGAATGATTTCCAGGCGAAGTGGGCCAGCAGGAACCCTTAGGCGCCCCTGGAACCACACCATCTCATCCTTCATGTGATAACCCCTGGAGAGATCCTCTTGATTCAACTCGCACTTAGCAAGTAACATATTATATTCCGCTTTGCTAGCCTTGTATAGGTGAGACGCCACCTCAGATAGATTGGGAGTGAACTTCTTGAGTAACGTGCATGTCCCCAAAAAGCTCCTTAATTCCTTAACCAAGGTGGGGGTAGGCCACTCACAAATCGCCTTCTCCTCTTCTGGAGTTATCATATGTCCCTGGTCAAACACGACGTTGCCCAGAAATGTGACCTGGGACTTAAAGAACTCGCACTTTGAATTTTTCAACGTAAGGCTGGCTGCCTTTAACCGCTCCACCACTTGCAGAAGGTGAACTGCATGGGACTTTTGATCAGGGGAAAACACCAGGATATCATCCATGTAGGCGACCGCGCATACCCCAATAAGTCCCCCAACGCTCCATCAATGCGGCGTTGAAAGATATAAGGGGCATTCTTAAGCCCAAAGGGCTAGGCCAGAAACTGGAAGATTTCTTTTCTGGTTTGGAATGCGGTCAACCACTCTTGTCCCTTTTTAATCCGGATTTGATTGAACGCGTTGAGGAAATTCATCTTGGAGAAGACCTTATCCTTCTCCACATAGCGTACAATCTGTGAATCCAAAGGGATGGGATGGAGGTCTGGTACAGTAACGTTGTTAAGGTTACCATAGTCTACGCAGGGGCGTAAGGTACCATAAGACTTCTCCACAAAGAGTAAGGGGGAGCATACAGGGGAGGTACGCTGAAAAATCGCACCCTTGGTCAACTGTCCCTTCACCCACGCATCCAACGCCTCTTCCTCCTGGACAGTCAATGGATAAATAGGGGAAGAGATATGCACCAGATCCACTGTGAGCTTGAAGTCACAATCAAACTCAGAGTGCTCAGAGAGTGCGTTGGCAGATGCTGCATCAAATGAGGATTCCAAACCCTCCGAGCAAGAAGGTATAAGAATTTCCACTGAGGGCTTCTGAATTAAGGCAAGGCGACACAGGAGATGGTGGGGCCAATGGGGCAATTGGCATGGGGTGTTTTTTTCTGACAAAGGCACAATGAATGTGCAAACATTCTTCATGGTGAGGGACAAGGTATTCTCCTTCAGGTTAGTACTTACGTCAACCTTCCGCCACCATTCCACACCCAAAATGATAGGGAACAGGAAGTTTTTGATCGCACTGAAGTGATCAGACAAGTGGTACTTGCCAACCTGATAGTCCACTTTCCCAATGATCTTCAGAGTGGGATACCTTGGGACGCCCCTCCTATAACCATATCACCTGGCAAGTAACTCAGTCCAAGGTAGTCGGCTAAGTACTGGTCTATATAGTTTTCAGAGGCGCCAGTATCCACCAAAATTGTAGTGGCGAGCTTCCCTAAAGGAGAGGAGAGGGTGGCAGTCAATAGAAAATACCCGGAATGGTCTTTATTATGGAAGACAATGACAACACCTCACCAAAAAGTTCTCCCTCTGGCTCAAGCACTCCAACAGAAATTTGTTTTGGAATCAAAAAAGGGGAGGGATATTTGGCCACTATTAATACTGAGGCCACATGCCTCACCATGCCTTCTGCAGGTGCATATACTTTGTCATATTTTAAACGAAGTTCCTTCTCCACCTCCTGAGTGCGCCGGATCATGGTAGAGGTCAAACGTGGGTTCTTAGGGGTAATTTGATACACCTGAATAGGGTCCTCATCCAGGCATATGAACTAATAAACGGTTCAGAGATAGAGTCCAGGATTTCATTATAAAACACGTTTTTAGACGTGAATGACCCTATCCCTGGAACTGCGATGGAATGCCCAACGTTATCCAAGGCCAACACCCCCAGGCCCATCTGCGCCAATTCTGCCGGCATTGTCTGAATGTGCTGGCAAGGGAAAATTCATTTATCAGAATGAAATTCAATAAATTTGGTGGAAAGTTGGGGAATCATGACTTTCAGACATTGAAGCATCCAAATCCACTAGGCACAAACATGAAGGGTGAATACTTTCCAAATGGAGGCAACCCTAATAACGCTGAGTTGCTCCAACCTGCAGGAAAAAAAGGAAGCAGCGATGTGGCTAATGAAAGCCGGAGCCCACAGCTGATGGCCACTGTCCCCACTTCAGAAAAATTCCACACGGCAAAAGTTTGTACACATAAGAAAAATTGGTTGGTCAACTAATGTAAGGAGAGTGTCAGTAACTCTCCTGTTTCCAGCATGGAGGTGCTCGGTGCACAGAGCCAACATGTGGAAACTAGCCGTTAGTACTAAAGCTACTAGTGCCCAGCAGAGGGTGCTGGAGCAATAATAACTAAAACCAAAAAACGCGATCAGGAAACACCCAAAAATGATGAGGTGCACAAGAAGAGGAGAGGTAAACGGACCAGGTTGGAGGGGACCAGGGTGAACCAACGGTGCACTTGTGAAAAAACAAGATTGTGTTCAAAATGGCAAATTGAACGGAGTGCAAGACCTCCTCAAAAGAGGTCCACGCACATAAACTTTGGTAATAACATTTTTAAGAATGGAAAAATGGGGGAATTTTTATTTAGGAAGTAGATCAACAAGGAATGTTGGTCAAGAAAAACGTATTTAAGCCCATATGGGGGAATTGGGGCTATGCCACAGTGGGCCCAAGCAGCGACTCACCAATAGGGCAATACTGCCATCTGACTTAGTAGAATAGGCTGAAACTAACTTCACTTGAGTGATTAATTGAAGTTGGATTTGACCCAAGCGCGTTATTTCATAGATGGAACAGTTTTGAATCCACATTCCTTGACTAACCAAACTGAACCATCCACCTTTATTTGGTAGATAGAGTTTTAACGCTTGGCCTGACATAAGAGGCTGGGCACTTGGCACCCCACTAGGACCAACCTGATCTTATTTTGCCCTTACCCAGCGCTGGTATAGGGTATGCTTCAGGTCTGGAAAACCTTGTAGCTTCACCTTTTGGGCCTCCAGGCGCCTAGCCTTATCTTTGGGGTTGGTCCCCACTATTATGTCATTTGTACATGACACTGTGCCAAGTTTAAGTTCTATTAAAGAGGGAAGAATTCTCTGTATTTATTTGATATGGTTTTGGCGATATAGGTAATGTATTCTGAGAGGGTAGAACAGGGTGAAAGTCCACTGAGCAATGTATGGATAATATGAAAATCGATGGTCCTAAAGACAAAATTAATAGATTTGATAAAATATGAAGCATATAGCTCTGGAGACACCATTTTTATTTTATTATAATATATATAGCGGATTCCTTACATTCTACTCACTGCTTCCTATCTATCTTCAATCCCCCTCTCCAATCGTCTCATCTTGCTTGTAATCAGTGACATCAGTTAATACCAATCCTTTTTTAAACTATTTGGTTCTGTCATATTTTCATTGGCTCCGGCAGAGTATCATATTTTTAAATTCACTATTACCTTAGTTCAAGGCGATCTACTAATTATTTGTCATATGTTGACATTGCCTTATCGCCTTAATTGAAGGCAATCCAATAACTATCCGTTCTGACTTGATATCGCCTTATCCTAAGGCGCTTAAATATTCATACACTGTAAATTATGGTTGGCGGTTTTTAGCAAATACGCTGTGGCTATTTAGGGCTTATTGTCCAGTCATATCAAAATCTCAACATACCCCCCTTGACCGGAGGATAAGTCTCTTATTGTTTATACGCCCAAGGAACTTTTCATTCACTCAGCTAATGATCTGACTGCTCGCGGGGCTTGTGATAATATAGGTTTCAACACCTGTTTTCTCAATTATTTCAAAAGGACCAATCCAAATGTTGACCAATTTATATTTTCCAACCAAACCCATGCTGATCATGGAATAGAACCATATCTCCATCTTTGAACTGGGCTAGCCCACTATACCATACCTGATTGGCAGCCTGATTCTTTATATTCTTGGATAAGCTGAAAGAGTATTTTGTTTTGCAGCTTGATCAGCATATTTGTTAGGTTCGTCAGGTAGCTTTAAGAATCCATTCCACCAAAATTAGCACACGCAGGCATAGAGCAGGGAAGTTAGAGCTGGGTGCCGTCCATATATTAACTGAAATGGACACATCCCCATTTCAGAGTGATATCTGATGTTATAGGAGAAGACAGCATGGAAAGGAGGGTACTCCAATCAGAGGGTATCTCTGTTAACAGCTTCCAGAGTATGTTCACCAGTGCTCCATTGACCTGTTCAACCATGCCATTCGATTCTGGGTGATACAAAGGGTAGTTAGAACCTCGCAGATGGCCATCAGTTCGTTGAGCTCGGGTAATGTGAGAGGTGAAGTTAGTTCCGTTGTCAGTAATGATGAAATGAGGACAGCCATGTCGCTGAATTATACATTTCATCAAAAACTTAGCCACAGTGACCTTTCCCAGATCAAGTATTGTCCATGCCTCAACACACCTGGTCAAGTGGTCAATCGCCACCAGTATATACTTAGACTGGTTTTCTTCAGTAGGCAGGGGCCCCACAACATTAATAGAAACCGTATGTCAAGAAAAATGTGGTTTCACTAACCGGTACAAAGACTTTTGGCGGAATGGCTTTTCCATTTGGCATTGATGGCAGCAGGAAATCGTTTCAAGTACGTCAAAGTACATGCTTTCCCAGTAGTACCAAGGTCGCAACATTTTCAAGGTATTGCATATTCCACCATGTCTTACTTCTCAGTGCACGCTCATAATAATATTTGTTTGGGAAGAAGGTCTTGGTGAATTCACAGCAGTGTCCCCTATCCTCTTGTACAGTTTGCCTTTCTTCTGTAACTTATAGCCCTTATTACATTTAATATCTTGATGATTTGAGGCGGTTCATCGTCATATTTCCCGCTGAGAATTTCATCATACATTATTCGCTAAGATCTGCCATAACTGCAATTGTTGGTAATATCAATAAGTAATCTTCATTTTGGTGTTTAGCTCCAGGATGGTAAAGAATCTAAAAATTGTAAGCCTGCGGTTTGAGATCCCATTGGGCTAGACGCTATTCAGGCTCTCTAAGATTCTGCAACTAGCGTAACAAAGCGTGATCCATTACAACTTTGAACTTTCCCCCATAAAAATATACCATGAATTGCTTGTATGCGTAGATCACTGCTAATCACTATAAACTTGGTCACAGTTTTTTTGAATTTGTGGCAGGTCAAGCTATGACTGCAATATGCAACTGGATGCTCCTTCCCTTCGTCGTCCTTTTGGGATAGAACTGCCCCAACGGCGGAAAGAGATGTATCCATCTGGACAATAAACTCTTTATCAATAATTGGATAATGTAGCACTGCGCGATGATCAATGCTGTCCAAAGTGCATCATAGGAGCATTGGCGACGTTCTGTCCTTTCAAACATGGCATTTTTTAGTAACTCAAACAGCGGTCCTCCAATACAGCTTAAGTTGGGGATAAATCGTTGGTAGTACCTGACCATCCCAAAAAACCTGTACATTGCGTTTGCTGCTCAGCGGGTTCATTTTTTGAATATCTTCCACCTTGGCCGGTTGATGTTTAAATTCCTTTGCATCTACTACAAACCCTAGGCACTCCAGCAGGTCTTTGAAGATATGGCATTTACAGGGCTTGATCTTGATGTTGGCCTCAGCAAGCCATTGGAAGACATCCTCCAGATTAATAAAATGCTTGGAGAATGTATATTAGTAGACATTGATATCTTCAAGGTACATGAGGATGCATGACAGCTTCAGGTCTCCGAAAATGGTGTCCATGGCTTGTTGGAACATAACCATGGAGTTACACAGCCCTTGAGGCATACAGGCAGTTGAAAACGCCTCTTGGACATGATAATAGCACAGTTCTCCTGTTCCACCATAGCAACTCAATCTGCCAATACACAATATCAAATTCATTGCTGAGAAGTAACAAGCTCCCTTAACTGATCCAAAATATTGTTGATCCGTTCAATGGATAGGAGTTCTTCTTGTTGATGCTGTTTGGCTTCCGGTAGCCTATTACTACCCAGTTGGTGCTGTCCTCCATTTTTACAAAAAGAACAGGTGAAGCCACGGACCATTTGATGGTTCAAGCATCTCTTGCTCCAGTAGATTTTCAATATCCTCTGTTACTACTTCCTCAGCTGCCCTACACTGGCGGATCAGCCAAGACCTGATGGGGGATGATCACCAGTGTCCAATCAATGGACCACCCCTGAGCGCACCCTAAATTGTGGTCATCAACAGCAAAAATATCCATATTTTTCTGAAATAAAGATATCGCCCTGATCCTTCTGATCTTCTGATGACCCCATTAAAATTTCATGCGGTACCACCACCATTATACTGGGCTGTGGGTTGATGGGTAGACCAAATTTATCAAAAGGCCTAAACTTGTGAACCTAAAGGACCCCCTCCACAGGGGTCAAGTGTATATACGCCACTATCTGGTTAAGGCGGATCTGAAGTAATTTTTTTTGTAGGTTTACTAGTAAAGCCTGGATCTCTCAGTGTTCCAGCAGAATAATGCCTGGAGCCACATGGGGTTCAAACTGCAATTGCTGATAAGGGCCAACAACCTCCCCATAAAGACCAGTTGGTGTTTACACCTCTAATTCAGTGTTTAAAGTTACTTAGTGGCTGGAGGGGATGGTTATAGACCTGGAAGCTCTGAGAGGAAACCCTTGATATTTGTATATCTGCTGGGGGAGAGCCCGCGTCTTTCTCTTTTGTTGATGGTAGCACACCAGAATCACACCGTGACTATAGGCGAGGTTGACATGTAACATATGCGCCAGATCCTTTTGTACTCCGCTGGCGGTGAAATAAATTGGGATCCGCTTCCCTAAGTTATAAAAGATTTCTTTCATCATATTGACGACAGCACCAAAGTGTCACATAAATGTTTTTTAATTAGCAGGTCGTAACTACTGTTTGGTAGCACTATTGCTTGAGCTATGATGCCAATTGACCCAAACTGCAAGGGCAACTCACTATACTCTCCCTCTGAGACTGTGATTTCAGCTCCAGAAGTCTCATACACCATTCTATTATCTACTTCAGGTTTCAATTTCAACTTTTCCACCAACTTAGTGGAAACTATGTTGACCGTAAAGCCCATATCTATTATAGCACAGACTCAGGTTTTGGCTACAACAATGTCACAGTTGTACATTCAGAATAAGAAAAATTTTGACTGTTTCATACATGGACATTTAAAGGATCTCTTTTCCCACAGAAACTCATAATCTCTTCACCAACTTTGGGGTATTCTTTGATGATAGCGTCTCTTGGAAGGGCGACGTTTACTCCTTTTAAGGAAGGTGCATCTGACCATCTAGTACTAAAAAAAGGAAGGTGCATCTGAGTATGGGTCCATCTTGTCAGGGGAAACTTGGTCAAACATTTGACAAGCATATGGCTTTTGTTGCTTCGGAGGTCCTTCTTCTGCTACAACCTTGGCTTGCGCCTATGTCAGTAAGTAGCCCCTCCAACTGGCCGATGGTATAGAAATTCATCATCATACTGAGGGGCTCACACTGAACATACTATGATAGGTTCAGGTGGGACGTTTGGGGTTGGGATAGCGGAGGTAGAGAGTCCCATCTCTAGTCCACTTCATCTTTTTCCCTAATAGTAATGATCCTGCTGTACATAGTGAACCCAATGGTTAAGCAACTCCAAAAAAATGGCCAGGGCGACCGCATTCAAAAATTTATCTATAGGCTCTGCATCCTTGGTTATATTAAGATGTGCCAGGCCAATAGTTTGACTGTTGGCAATCAGCGTAACCAAGGCCAGGTCAAAAGGTTGATTGCTGACAGTCAGCGTAATTAGGTCCAGGTTGGAAGTTAAACTGCTAAGGATAACTCAGCTGAGGACGAGGCATTTAATTAGAAGAAGACCAGGGGTTACTAGGTGGAATTGGAACAGGACAAGTGAATTCCCCTGAATAAGAAGGTCTGGTGACGTCGGAGGTATGTTTCCATTCTGTAATGGGTAAAGGAAAGGTAGCGGATAAATGTCACATAAGCTGAACCATTTTGAGCAGGGGTAAGTTGTCCTCCAAAATCAGAACTATGGCATTGTAAAGTTCTCAGTATGGCTTCACCGCAGAGGTCATTGCAATGCACACTTTGAATTCAGATAAAGTCCCCGCAACAATTAACATGCAGGCTTCCACCATAAATTAGTTGTCAGATGCAGTGAGTGTCTCATTATGCTGGAACCAATTGGTCAAGAACTCAGCCTTCCGCTGTGACATCTTTGCAGTACCTCCAAACAACCGTGGCACAGTATCCTTCACTTCTTGGTATGTAACAAAACTGCTTGGAAGATAGCAGGTGAATTGGTCAGAACTCCTGACATCCAAGGCGGAAATTAGCAATTTAGCTTTACACCAATCTGAGGCTCCTTCCGATGAAAACTCAAGTTTAGTTAAAGAAGCCATGGAATTTCTATTGCAATCAAATGTAGGCAGCTTATCAATACAAACTCCTACTGCTCATAACTGTGAACCTTTGGAGCGTAATGAGGAATGAGTTGATATCCATAAGTAGTATCCTGGCGAGGAGATGGATCAGAAGGGCCAGCGGCACATGGCTGATCAGCTGCTCAAGGGGTAGCATAGATCTCTGGTGGGCAGAACTGCCTTCACATGAAGGCTTTTCTGGGTCGGAACATAATCATCCCCAGAGCTGCCATCATGAGTTGAGCAGATTACACTGCTGGCGTGTTTGCAAAAAAGCTTTTTAGCTAGATATTCAGCCTTGTATTCGCCATAAAATGATCCTTTCTGAGTGACCCCTTGTATTTTAACTTCCCAATGGGGATGAGGTGGGTAAAAGGTAGGTTTCAACTTCTGCTCCGTGCAGCATAGCCGCTCAGTAGCGTCATCCAGGAGATCAGCAAGTTGCCTTTTCTGTTGTCCAAATAACTGCAACTGACTAACTGCATTTTCAAGTTGATTTTAAATCGTCAAACTCCTAAAGGAGCTCTTCTGATTGTTTGAGCACTGCATCCACAACAAGTTTGATTCTCATGGTTTATGAAAGCACAGCAGATTTAGAAGATTCCCCTTTGGTGGGGCCTTATATGCCATGGCCAGTGACTGGAGAATTTTTTTAATTTTTGCGGTTGTTCAATGAGCCCCTGTAGTGAGCACCTATGTTATGGTTTTGGCAATATAGGTAATATATGCTGAGAGGGTAGAACAGGGTGAAAGCCCACTGAGCAATGTATGGACAATATGAAAATCGATGGTCCTCAAGACAAAATTAATAGATTTGATAAAATACAAAGCAAATAGCTTTGGCAAAACCACTTTTATTTATTATAATATATATAGCGGTTCCTTTCACTCCGCTCACTTCTTCCTATCTATCTTCACTCCCCCTCTTCAATCGTCTTATCTTGCTTATATATCAGTATATTTGGTCAATACTAATCCTTTTGCTTAGACTATTCAGTTCTGCCATATTCTCATTGGCTCTTGCAGAGTATCCTATTCTTAAATTCACTATTGCCTTAGTTTGAGATGATCTGCCAATTATTTGTCATACATTGACATTTCCTTATACCTTAATTTAAGGCAATCCAATAACCATCTGTTCTGACTCAATATCGCCTTATCCTAAGGCGCTCAAATATTCATACACTTTAAATCATGGCTGGCGAATTTTAGACAATCCGCCATGGCTATTTAGGGCTTATTGTCCAGTCATATCAGAATCTCAACAATACTTAAGACCATTCATTATTTGGATTAGCACCAGGGTGGCGTTGGACCTAATAACCATATTAGCTAAAAGAAGCATAAATTAGAGTAGTAATCTTCATACTTTTACTGACCCATTCAATTATTATCAACAATTTAAACAACGCACATACAAGAACCTGTACAGTTGAACTAGGGAGCTGAAGCGAGTTACTATCCAAAAAGAGTAAATAAATTTGAAGAATTGCCATTTGATGCTCATTCAAGAAGAAGAATTGAGTGCCGAACTCCCAGTCTTAACAATTGGTGCTTACTATAGGGGTCAGTTTAATCTTTAAGCCAAATTTAATGAGAAGATCATATCAACGATGTCTTATAAGAACGAATTACAAAAAGCTTTGGATGGAACTAGAAACTATCAACAATAACGTGCTCAACTCAGCATCACAGGCTAGTTACACTGCATTGAAATAATGGGTGACTAAAGCTGAGGAAGAGGTCAAAAAAGCTGGGAAAATCAATAATGACCTCTGTGGAAAAGCCAACTCTTTGAAGCGCAAGGAGTGTGTTAATTAAAAAAATATTATTCAGAAAGCCAAGCAAGAAAAAAAATTAAGAAAGCATATGTCAGATTACTGAAGAAATGGCGCAATTATTAATTTCATAGAAGAGCTGAAGAATCACTGATGTGATTGCGCGCAAGCAGAGGCAGAAGAAGCTGACAAAAAATTACATGAAACTCAAGTTAGGAAAATTCCACCACAAGAGATATACATAGGTCATTTGGAGTAATCATGGTAATGGCCCCCTAAGTTACTCATATTGTCGGGTGAGTCGTTGGGTAGGAATCCCCTTCCAATGGAACCACAGGAAAATTTTGGAGCACACCAAAATTACCCATGTTCCATTGGGATAACGCCCCTGTGTTTTTTTAATTAATTGAGATGACAATGCTCAGATTTAGTGACTGACAAAAGGCAATGACCATCATGAACTTCCTGAACACTGATTGTCAAAATCTAATGTTACCCCATCAGAACGAGGACAATTGGTCTTACAATGAGGCCAGAAGCCATTATTATAGAATTTGGAAGCTCTACATGTATTTCTAATTGCAAAAAGAATTTATGACCATCCAACTTCAAAAAAAACGATATTCTAGCAGCTTTTGTGGAGCAATTCTAACAGGAATCTCAGATCCTGGCTGGTGTGAAAGTACTAATGGATTTTGACGCCCAAATTGTAATGTAAGTGACACTTCAGCACTATTGTGATTTGCACTGAACCATGGCTTCAGCACTAGTGACTCAGATGTCCACCTCACAATTGAGGAATCATCTAAAAATGTTAGGAACAACATCTGAAGCCTCAAACCAAGCCTTTCAAAGTTATCCAGACTCAAGCTCAAGATACTGTAGAATTTGCTGAAATGAATAAGGTGCAACAAAATTGAGTCGTGATGAGGGATAACCCCAAAGTACAAAAATGAGTGGACAAGATGCAGATCTACTGCCACCAATGTGGGAGACCTGACCATTTAGCTGCTCAATGTTGGAGCAAGAAGACCAAGGAGCAAGTCACTCTATTCCAGGCGAAGAAGGAAATCAGTCCAGAATTATGAAAAGGGCCCATGGTCTAGGCAGGGAACAATCTTGTACCGCGGACAAACCTATTCCTCCCAATATTGAAGGATAATATAGATATTTATGACTTATTTGCTGATGATGAAACAACTGATAAGCTCTACAAGGTTGTTAATATGTACGTGAACGCCATAAACTGAGATAAAGTGAAGGAGAGTGACCCCAAAATTGTGAAGGAAGTGTCTCAACCTTACGCTCATCAATTAGTGGACAAGATTAGATCTTCTGAGAACCCAGAAGAGTTACTCAAAAAATATTATATGAAGCAAATGTATTTCTTCCCCTAAGAGCAATAAAAAATCTTTCCCTGATTTATCCATGCAATTTATACTCTCAATTCAGCAAATAATGCTGCTATTCACTCAGAAAATACCCTATTACAATACTCTGAGTAAACATATGTGGATATCATAGTTAACCAAATGATAGTGAAGGCGATACTTGACAGTGGAGCGCTTCTCAATATTGTTTCAACCAAATTTGGTGAAACAAATGAAGATTTTACTAGATCTAGAACACCAATAGGAATATGGAATGGTCACACCAGATGTCAGAAATTTAACCAGATGGAATCCTCCAATAATCAGGCGTTATTTGGGATGATATGGACAATCCCAGTGAAATGGCTTATTGACTGAATTTCGTGTTATTTGATATGATTGCTGGTTAGTTGCTCTCCAATTTGGGTTGAGCCAAAATTAGTATTCTGTCGAGTTTGGTATTTAGGTTCAAGTGGGGCCAATTGGTGGCCCCAAATTAGTATAAGGATCACCAGCAACTAATAGCCAAGGATGATCCAATTAGTATCAGTCATCAGAATCAGTGATTCAATGCCAACTGCCATTTGTATGCAGTTGTGGGATTTCCGGTGGAAAGCTGATGTATTTACTTGAAACATTCACTGCCTGTACTGATAATCCTTGTTGGTGGATCCAACAATTATGAGTTCAAGGTGGCCGAAGTTGTTTCCAGTGCCTCATTTATTATTAGATAAGATGATAAGTGATGTCAGCAAGATGCCAAGATACTCCAAGTCAAAGTGAGCAACCAAAGTGGTTTCTGGTGCATTATTATCAACTCAAAGGTCAAATCCAAATTTGACATTTAATTAGATTAACTATGTATATGGTTCACCGGCGACTTGAGGCTAAGGATGAGCCAAAACTAATTTGGAAATTGGGAAGGATGGAGCGAGAGGGTCGACGCCAGGGAAGAGGATAATGTAGAAGAAGTAGTAGAGGAAGAAGAGAAGTGGTTGGCTGGAAGAACCAGTGGAAGAGCCAATAGGTCAGCGGTGGGCGCAGTAGCCCTTTTGTATGTAGTATAAATACCTGGCGCTTCCCTTTCAATAAATATCTCCTTTTGCTTATTCCACCTTTTATTATAAGTTTATAGTTATTTCGTTAGTTGGAGTTTAGGCTAGGGGATCCCCAAAATGGCGCTGGTGACACGCCAAGGGGTTAGCCAGCGCTGCTGGCCCTGACGCCCAAGGTGAAATGGCAAGGGCTGACCAGTCTTCATACTGGTTATCCTGCCAACTAGCAGAGCCCATAGTCAATTTTCTGACACAAGATATACAATATCCTGTGGAACCTACAGTGCACTGTCACTCCAGTACAGATTTCTTGTGGTATCAGCTCCTGCCATCATGTTGGAAAATAAGAATTACAATATACTTATTAGGATGGAATTCCTGAGGAAGTATGGAGTGAACTGTGATTTTGAGGTGAATTCCCTGATAGTTTTGGGTAAACCTGCCCTTGGTATATCATCAGGAAGGAGAAATGTCACTGACAAATAAAGAGCAATTTTGTAAGCCTGATTCACGATAATAACATCATTCCCATCTAGTACAAATTGGTTGGAAAAAATGGAGGGAAATGCTGAAGGAGATCCTATAAAATTGTGGGTAGCCTTGAGAACAAAAATGATGAATACTCTACCTCTGGGGATGCAAATAATCATTAACACAGGGTAACGCTCAAAACCATGGAACAGTTGTATTTAGAAGTCATCAGCTCATGTCTGACATTATCCGCCAGCTAAAGCAGGCTAAAAAAAGTTTCCCCAAAGCTTCCTCACCATCTGATATGGCTTCCTAGGCTGATTACTTAGGGGCAATATTGGTAATTTTTTATTATGATAAATCTCTTATTTGGCTTATTTTCAAATAAAGATTTTTGGCGGCCCCCTTTTTGGGTTGGCACCAATAGTGCTAAAAAAAGAAAAAAAAGAGAAGTCATCAGCTCATGAATGGAATCGAGAATTGAGACATGGGTAGCGCTGGGGATAATTATTCCAGAGCATGGATAAATAAATGGTTTACTGGCTAATCTTGGAAAGAAACTGATGAAGATATATAAAATCAAGATTTATGTTTCTGCATTTAACCCCAATGGCAGAGATCAGTAAAAACCATGATTTTGCAACATTATCTAAGATGGGTTTACCGGAAGGAGCTTCCAAAGATGTTACCGTTTTAGTTGATTGAGAGCAGTTGGCTAAATTATCAGAGCAACAACAGAAGATGTGCTATGATTATTTGAGAGATATTGGGAGATATTCGCCCAAGATGACCATGACTTGGGATGTTTAAACTTTGTGATCTGCAAGGTAACCACTGGAGATATCCATCAATAAGGATGATACCAGTCTGCTGATCTAGGGCTGCTGAATCTGTGGTCAGCGAAGAAATCAGAAAGCTAGTTAAGTATGGTCTCCTTGTTCCATTGTTAAGTTCATGGGTGAGTCTGATTCACATTGTAAAAAAAGGATGAATCAAATGTGATCAATTACCTCCAATTGAAAAAAAGTCACTTAGAATGGATTCTTATCCATGACCAAGGATTGACGACGCACTTGATTGACTAGGTAACGTCAAATACTTTTTGCAATGGACTTGATTTTGCAAGATTAACAAATTGATTTGCCATAGGAGAATTTCTTAAAATGTGTGAATTACACACAGGGGCTTTAACACCCTACCCAAATGCCTCATGGATTGTGTAACGCGCCAACGACATTCCAAAGAGCAATAGACTCTATACTAAGTTATTTGAAGCTAGCCTGAGTTTTAGTATAACTGGATGATATCAATGTATTCAGAAGGACCTTCACGGACTATTTGGAGCTCTTAAAAGAAGTGTTCAAACGCCTGGCAATGGTGGGCTTGATGATCAAGATAGGGAAAATGCCATTTTCACAATAAAGATCCTGAGTACCTGGGGCTTGTGATAAACTTTAGAAGGCTGCAACCCCAGTAGCAGAAGATTACGGCAATCAATCAGATTTCAATTCTGAAGAGCGTCCAGGATATCCAAGCATTTCTTTGGATGTTTAGCTAATATTGTTAGTTAATAGATTTGCTAAAATTGTGGATTCTTTATTCCACTTATTGAAGGATCTGAAAAAAAGGAACTGTGTGGAACAATGAGGCCCAAGTTTTATTTGATGAATTATGCCAATATTTGAAGACCAGTCCTATGATAAGTACCCAAATTTTGATCAAAAATTCATCATATAAACTAATGCTATGTTGATAGCGAATGGAGCCATTTTGAGTCATGTGGATGAAGCTGGGGAAAAACATCTGATGGACTATGTGAGCAAAACATTAATATCAGTGGAGAGAAATTATACTGTGACAGAGCACAAATGTCTTAAAGTGATCAATTGATGCAAACAATTCTGAGTGTATGTCCATGGAACGCACCTTAAAGTGGTGACTGTTACTCATCTTTATGCTTACTCCATAACCTGAAGGAACCAGAGGTGCGACTGGCTCAATGGGCTCTGAAACTTCAAGCCTACGATTTTAAAAATTATACACCAAGAAGGAGAAGCACATCAGAATGCTGATGGGTTATAGAGATTACCTGCCATTCAACTTATATACCAGCAAGCAGATGAACTATTCCAAAGAATGATTGTATGGAATATTTGGGATGAACTCCAGGAGATTCAAAGCACACTGAGAAAGCAATGGAACATACTTGATTGAAGAATGGATATCTGTATAATAAATTTGACAGAAAATGGTACTTATTCCCTAAGTCCCTCAGAACTCTCAGAACTTATTCAAGCTGCACACAAAGTCATAGGGCATGATGGCCTAAGAAAAACAATGGAAATTCTACGCCAGTATCATTACTGGAAATCAATCAATTTACAATTTCACCGATTATCTAGGCTGCTGCGTGGAATGTCAACTCTACAAGCTCCACAAGAATGTGATGGGATACTAGCTAGTAAGCTCTGGGTTTGCTTGGCACATGGTGTCAATAAAAATGATGGGACCATTGAGTGTTAGTATTGGGGGATTAAATTAGATTATAGTGGAGGTAGACCATCAGACCAGATAGGTCAAGATGAAGGCCATTAGAATAGTAGGTGCTACAAAAACTGCAAGATGCATACTTGACCAAGTTGTGTACTGACATGGATGCCTGCAAGTACTACTAAGTGATAACATAAAACTTTACGCTCTATGTGAATCAAGACTGAATGAATTAATGGGATTCAGAGGAGTATGACCATTCCTTACCATCCAGAAATAAATAGAGTGGTAGAAAGAGTCAGCATAACTCTGGCTGAGATGCTGCAAAAGTTAATAGTGGGGAAAGCTTTTACTTGGGGACATATCTGAGTTCAGTTACATTTGCGTACAAATTAGTTATCATATAGTGACATGGAAAACGCTGTTTAGACTCTTATATGGATGAAGAGCCTCATTACCGCCGATTTTTTATCAAAAGTGGAATAAGCTTCAGAGATGAGCGCAGAGCAATACTTAACCTAACTGGATGAATATCATGATCAAATTACCATCACAGGCATTCAAAATGACTTTGAAGAGAAGAATTAGAGCAAAGAAGAAAGAAACATTATTGATCAGCGCTCTAAGAGTACCATTTGGGAGATATGGTAGCCTATTGTGATACCTATAGGTTTGGAAGAAGAAACAAATTGGACTTTTTATGGTCAGGTTTATTAATGATTATTGCTAAATTGGCAACAGATGCCTATACACTAAAAAGCATCTCTGATGGTCATATAATAAACTGAGTTTATATCAAATATTTAAAGTATTGGATCTGAGGAAATGATAATGCAATGTTCCATTAAGACAGCTGAACCAAAATAGTTGGTTGAATCTCAACTGGGGACCTCTGTTTTAAAATTTCTGTTAAATCTCAAGAGGGGACCCCTGAACCAAAATTGATGGTTAAGTCTCAAAAAAAGGATCTCTGAACCTACTGATAATAGGGTAAGTCCCATTAAAAAAAAGAATATATGTATTAAAAATAAGATATATAAAAAATATAAAAGCTCATATTAAATATTAATTTTTAACTTTCTGCCATAGGAAAGAGTATCTGGTGGTGTTTCCACCATCTTTTGTCATGCGTGGAGAAGGGGGATGAATTAAAACTGGATTAAAGAAGACCATGAACACTTCCAGTATCAGCTCAAGTTGAAACTGGGTCCATTATAAGGAGGCATGAGGAAGAATAATCAAAAGATCCGCTTTGTCAATAATGGAGAGCTCATCATGGGGAGTCTATGAACCAAGGGGTTGGTGAAGCTGACCAAGTATGTCCTTAAATGGTGTGGAGCTGTAATAGTCCAATCTGGGGAATACATGATTACCAGAACATATTATTAGTGAGATTGAATGAACTAGTACTGGTATGACAAGGGGCTGTAGAACTACTTTAAGGAGGTGGAAGTGAGAAGGAGATGGATAGAAAATGCACCAATGATAAGGACTATGCAGCGATGCATTGGCAAGAAAAAAGAAGATCTGCTCAGTGAGATAAAACTTGAAACCATGCGGTTTGATTTGGGCCTCATAACAAAACAGTGTCTGCCTCAAAGAATCTATCATCGCTAGATAATCTGGTCAAGCTGTGTAATGTGTTGGGATTACAGTATGCCTACTTAATCCAGCTTAATCAATTCTACAAATATCTGCTTTATCTTCTGGGGTGAGTTAGTATATGTGGGTGTGAGTTATCATGAGTAAGATACTATTTTTTGGTTTGATTCTTAATGGAATATAAAATAATCCATCAATATTCAATCCTGCTGCATTACTGATGTTCCGTTATGGAACCCTAAAAATAATTTACTTATGATTCAATTAACAATTTTAAAATTAAAATTTTAATCATATTGTATGAGTCAATTTGAGTTTGTTGCCAATCAATTAAAGGGTTTATTGATTAGCTGCTGGGCGTTGACAACGCTTTTGGTAGCAACTTGCGGATAACCTATTAGAAAATGTGAACTGCTGTTAATGAGTAAATAGTCCCTTTACCTAATCAAGTTGCTATCTTGTTAAGGATAATCTTCTAAGGTTGAGTGAAGTTGTTTAAATATGTTCATAATTTAAACCAGAAGGGGCCATGTTCTAGTTGGGGGTGAAATCCAGCTAGATGGATGAGAAAGATCATTGTCTTGGATGACTCCAGAGGGCTGTCAGACATTTTCCCTATCATCTGCAAAGTAATGTACTGAGTTGAAATCAGCTAAAATGGGGAAATGTTGGCCATTTACAAGTTTACAATAAACCTAAAAGCGATTTTACTAATAATAACGATTTTGTTGACCAAAAGACCTTGTCAATTCTTAGTGGAACCCTGCAAATTGGGGCATCACAATTTTGATAAATACTAAGGCAACAACCCTTAAGTCAAGAAGTCAGATTCCTCTGACAATGCAATGGACCCTGGGGCGTCCATCAAAATGAAATTCACCCAGCCACAACTGGGTCACTTCCTGCACCCACGTGGGGACCATCCCTTTTATAGGCGTGGTGGGAGTCCCCTAAGGTGAAATAATTTCTGCTAATGGGGATTGCTGAAGCTAATTAGAGCATTGCTTAATGGGTATGTGATGCCAGCTGTTAATTCCCCATCCATCATACAGCCCATGCAAAGTGAGCATTCTGAGCTTTGATAGGCTACTTTATCATATTTCCTAATTTAGACAGTAACAAGCTGTACCAAACTTACTAGTAAATTCCCTCCAACCTTTGATACTGTTTAAATATGGATCAGTCAGATATTTAGGGCTCTTTTTTTCTTTCTTACCCCGTTTACTAATAAAAACTCTTAAAAACTAAAGTTTTTAATAACGTAAGTTTTTAAACTTAACAAAACTTTTGTGAGATCCAGCGGTGCTAGCACCAGCAAGAACAGATAATATGGATTCCTACAAATTGGTGCTCATTATATGGGCACCTGTACACTGAAAATTATCAAAAATGGAGACTGCAACCATGAGTAACCCTCTCACTTTACCTCTTCACATGGAATCACTTTTAGTTGCTCTGGAAAAGCAACTAACAAGCGCTCTATCCTGACTCAATGAACTTGAGCAGCGCTCTCTAAAACATGTTTTAAAAACAAGTACATCCATGGAGAAGGAAGTATTGCTTCTTTTTGTATTTTTATAAAGCTTCCATGGATGGCACAATGGGCAAGCAAAAAGTTCAACACATCATTCCTTGTTTAAGCCGCTGAGCGCAAGAAATGATAGTAGCTTATATGAACTTTTTGTATACCTTGGCAGAGGTGAAGGAGGCTCTTTTGGCTGAATTCAGATCAAAGCAGAGTCTACACAGGGAAAAACAGGCCTTTATGCGCCTTAGAATGTATGAGGGTGAATCGCCCATTGCCTTTGCTGAACGCTTTTACCTTGCTGCACAAAAGTTGTTAACCTCTAACATGCTCACCCTTGATGATGCTATCGCTGCTCTGTTAACTGGTTTAGCTTCTAAGTCCTCTCTAGCTAGGCATATCATCTCTGTGAAACGCTACTTTAAAACCATCAATGACATCAAGGAAGCTTTGTTAGATGTGGCTAAATTACATTTATGTGCCACAATAAATGAAACTGAGGTGAACCCT